>VWZX01005383.1:871201-1037460 GCA_013399015.1 Galbula dea
GGGGGAAGAAATCCTTTTTGATTTCTTTTACAAAGATTTAGCAAAAGCCTTGTGAAATCTTGTTCCTCGATGTCACTGGGTTGTGGTCACAGCCCACTGTGGGTTTGGTGTGTAAGTAAATGTCAAACATCTGCAAGGGCCTCACTCTACACAAATCCCTCTTCTGGAGAGTGAGCCCAAGGCTTCCTCCTTTTACCCTTTCAAAACGTCTCTCCTGGCATTCTTCCTCTTTCTAAAAACTGACAACTCTTGAGGTCAAAGGGTCAGAAGAACAGGTGGTGTGAGATCTCTCAGATCAACTCAGCATTTGAGTCTTCACGTGAGAGCCCATGGCACATAGTGCTCAGAGAGGCTGGGCCTTGAAATACACCAAAGAAAGCTCTGTCAAACAAGTGTCAAAGAACAGGTGCTTCACAATTAGGGTCTGCCAAGTTCTGAGAAACAAAGCTACACTGATGGAGATCTGCATCTCGCAAGGGAAAGTAAAATGAGTGTCCAAACTGGAACAAGAGAGCAGACACCAAAAGCATCTCCAGTAGCTCGGTTTGCAGCTGGTCATTTCCTGCCTCTCAGTCTTGTCCATTAAGACAATGTGGTATCTAGATGGACTGAAATGCTGGAGATCCAGTATTCCAGCATGGCTGGGTTGGAAGGGACCTCTGGAGATCATCTAGTCCAACCCTCCTGCTAAAGCAGGGTCACCCACAGCAGCTTGCCCAGGGTCACCTCCAGCTGCCTTGGGAATCTCTCCCCAGGAGGAGACTCCACAGCCTCTCTGGGCAGCCTGGGCCAGGGCTCCAACACCCTCACATCAAACAAGCTGCTCCTCCTGCTCAGCTGGCTTCCAGTTTGTGCCCAGTGCCCCTTGGCCTGGCCCTGGGCACCAATGACCAGTCTCTGGCCCCAGCTTCTTGCCCGCAGCCTTCAGCTCTTGCTCAACATTGAGCATCTCCCCTGTGGGGCTGGTCTTCTCCAGGCTGAGCAGCCCCAGGGCTCTCAGCCTTTCCTCCTGCCAGAGATGCTGCAGTGGCCTCAGCATCTTCCTAGCCTCTGGTGGACTCTCTCCAGTAGTTCTTTGTCTCTCTTGAACTGGAGAGCCCAGAACTGGACCCAGTGATCCAGCTGTGGCCTGTCTAGGGTAGAGTAGAGAGTGAGAACCTCCCTTGATCTGCAGGTCACACTCTTCTTCATGCATCCCAGGAGACCATTTACCTTCATGGCCACAAGGACACATTGCTAGCTCATGGTGAACCTGTTGTCCACCAGCACTGTCAGGTGCTTTTCTGCACAGCTGCAGATTTATTTGCACAGATGACAGAAATGGGTGGAAGAATCAAATGGAGCCCAACTGCATCTCCTTTGATGCACACTGAACTGAAGCTGTGTCATGTCAGCCCCCTAATCAAGCTGGGTTTTGCACATCCTGGCTTGAAAAAGTGGGCTTTTCATCCTTGAATCTGGCCTAACACACCTGAGGGGCACTCTGTATTTCCTGCTAAATTCCAGATAACATCTAGTGTTTTAACTTGCAAAACAGTTTGGGGTGTGTTTCTCTGCTTGCAGGGCTCCTGCAGAAAGATTGTTCTGCCCCTCTGATTTGTTGAGCCTGTTAGGAATGAAAGCTGTTCCTCAAGCTGTGAACTCAAGAATGGTTTAGCTTTAATAAATAAACAAATAAAATTTCCCCTGCAAACAGATGATGCAATGACCTAGCTCCATGTTTAAACAGTAGCTAATTTGCCAGGGGATAAGCCCAAGTTAAATCTGTCAGGTTTTCTGGTTCCCAGACTCAGCAGAGCTTTATTTGTACTTTCAAATGCAGGATACCTATGTGTGTCCACTGCTGCTGGTGTGATCTCCTTCAGCTTCTGGAGCTCAAGAGTTTCTCCAGGGGCAAGAAAAAAATGTTGCTGTCAACCTTTTGTTGCTCTAATCCTTGATGTGTATCTTTCTGTTTAAGTTCTACCCTGAATTAAAACCAAACTTATCCCTGTGCTGAGCTCCAGCACTGCAAAACGAGGTTTCCTCTGAGTTTGGATCTTCTTGTGTCCTTGCTTGGTGAAAAGATCACGGCTGCAGAGTAGCTCCCTGCAAGGTCCCAGGGGAGCTGCTGGGTGGGAGGCTCCTTGATCTGCAGCTGGTTTGGGCTGCACCTGGACTGTCTGCTTTGGGTTTGGGCTTCCTCTCCCAGACAGTTCTGAGCAAAACAAGGACAACTTGATTTTCACACATGTAGCTTTGTGTTCTCTGAGCAGCTTTCTCTACTGCTGGCAGCTCTGCCGCGTGTAATGCTTTGTATCTGCTGACAGGAGGGGTCTTAACTGTGGTTGGTTGTGTAAGAGGGGGGTTTGGATCAACACTTCCCCCCAGGATGGTCTGTTGAGTGGGATTTTTCATTGACCTGTCCCTTCAATCATCAATTTTGGCTGCATTTCCCAGAGCTCGGGTAAGCAAAGAACTTCACTAACTGGCAGGATGAACCAGCGCATCCAACAGAGTTAGAGAGATTCAGAGTATCTGTATGTGATGATGGAGGGGAGAGGATGCTATCATGAGAAACTGAAGTGGCAGTTAGAGGAATTTGCTTTTATTTTCTCTAGCTTTTTCTGCTGGAAAGCAAAATATGTCAGTGTTCTACCTTGGAGCCAGCTTCATATGAAAAGTTGCCATGGTCTCGGGTGAACCCATTTCCTTGGGATGTGGTGTCCTTAACCAGTTTGGCATGCTGAGTGGTTTCAGCAGTTTTTCTTCCTCTAAACAGTGCTGGCAGAAAACTCTTGAGTTGTGCTGATGCTGGAGAGGTTGCTCTGGCAAACAGTCACTTTGGGAGAGATCACATCTGTGAAGAGATGTTGCTGACTCACAGCTTCGATATCTGCTGGGCTTTGCTTGTTTCAAACAGCTGGATTGCAGAAGCTTAGGAAAATTGCAGGAGGGAGTGGGAAGCTGAGAGACTGGCCTGAAGTTGGTTTGGTGTTTTTTTTTTTCCCCCCCTATGGTTTATGTTGAAAATGTAAAGAGTAAGAGTAGTGGGCCAGTTGCAATTTGTGGTGAAGTTGTGCTTGATCTGTTTATTATTACTTTATTGCTCACACTCAGCTTGCTGACTTAACTTCCTCCTTTTTGACATTATTTTCACATAAATCCTTTTCCTCAGAGTTTCCCTTGTTCTCTGCCAGCTGTGGAGCAGCTGTGAAGAGACCAGAAATCATTAAGTGCTCTTCAGACTTTCAAGGTTTTGTGGTGGAGACTGGATTGAGCTGGAGCTTGATGTATAGGTCGAACTGCCCTATAGCTAGCAGTGATGGGGATGTGTTGAGAGGGTGGATGGATGCAGATGCAGACAAGGAGCCTTTTGTTTGATTGCCTTAGCAACCCCTCTGCAAGGGGAGATGTTCTCACTCACACAGGGTGTTGTCCACAGAAAGGCTGGGTATTTCTCATGGAGCAGGCCTGCTTTGGAAGACTGATCTCAACAGACACTGGTCTTTCTATTCCCTCCACCCTCTTTTTTTAACAACAGGAGGTCCCCAGCCAAAAGAAGTCTGATTATCTAGTGTTTGACCCCCAAATCCCAAGCAGCATGTCCTGCTGTCTCTCTTTCTTTGCTGTGTCTGCTCCTGTGGGCACAATGCACTGAATTTAAATAAATTGTAGTCTTTGCTAACTATCTGTCTAATATTGACTTAGTCTGGGGTGTGAGCTGACTAAGCTGAAATTAATGGTGTAGTTCTGGCTTGTTTGGCACGTGTCTATAGGCAGTCTCATTGCAGATGGTAGAGGAAATGAAGATCTTACCTTGACTCCATCTCAAGGGGAGGAAAGAGAAGCCTCAGGCTTGGAGTGGCAGTAAGGAAAGACTTGGCAGAGGCATGGAGGGGAGTGTTTGTAAAGCTGTTATTTGAGGGTGATTAAAAAACTCTTTCTAATGAGTGAGGTCATAAGGCAGAATTGAGGAGTTGTTGTTAATTGTGTGCTATTACAGATGTCTTGCAATGATCTCCTGCGTTCTGGTCCATTGCCATACCCCTGGGATAATTGTTCTTAATCTGTTGAAAATGAGATTTAAAAAAAGAGAGACAATCTTGGCTGGCTGAAGTTTCAGCATAGGTCAGCAGACCCAGTGCTCTGTCTGCTGGCTTCATCATATGTTCTGTGGCTGCTTGACCCTCTGTGGAAGTAAGGGTATCTAGAGAAGACTCTGGCATCTCCTTTCCTTGGGTGGAGAAGATGTGGACAAGTCTGTGTGGTTTTGAGATGCTAACTGCCAAATGACAGAGCACTGACACCTCCCAGCAGGCAAAGAAATGGAGATGGAAAGAGATGTCTGGAGTTACCTGAATGAGCTGATGGCACAACTGGAGCTAACACATGCAGCTTCCCTTGTGTTTCAGAGCTACCATGCAGCCTGTCCTTCAATCTCCTGGGAAGGTTGGGGGTTTCTGAGGTAGCTTTGAGAGGTTACTTTGTTTGTTTAAATGAATCTTGTAAGCTTCAGGACCAGTCCTACTTGAGTGACTGCAGGGTTTTGTGAGTCTGGAGGAAGCTTATGTAGAAAGTGAGCTCCTGAGTTACTTTTTTGGAAAGATACCTTATTTCTATTCACACACACCCCCCCCAGCTTTTTGCTGCAGCTTTGAGGCAGGCAGTAAGATCTTCATTGTAGCTTTCAGCTTTGCAGGAGCTTTATGCTTACAATTTATTGGTTGCTGATCTTCACAGAATCCTAGAGTGGTGGGGGTTGGAAGGGACCTCTAGGGTTCATATAGTCCAACTCCCCTGCTGAGGCAGGGTCAGCCACAACAGGTTACCCAGGATCACTTCCAGGTGCCTTTGGAATCTCTCCCCACAAGGAGACTCCACAACCTCTCTGGGCAGCCCGGGCCAGGGCTCCAACAGCCTCATGAATTCCATTGCCCCTTGGCCTGTCCCTGGCCACCACTGAGCAGAGTCTGGCCCCAGCCTTCAGCTCTTGCTTAGCATGGAGCATCTCCCTTGTGGGCTGCTCTTCTGCAGGCTGAGCAGCCCCAGGGCTCTCAGCCTTTCCTTCTGCCAGAGATGCTCCAGTGCCCTCAGCATTTTCCTAGCCTCTGTTGGACTCTCTCCAGTAGTTCCTTGTCTCTCTTCCACTGTGGAGCCCAGAACTGGAGCCAGGACTCCAGCTGTGGCCTGACTGGGGTACAATAGAGAGGGGGTAGAATCTCCCTCATCCTGCTGGTTTCAGTCTTCTTCATGCATCCCAAGAGACCATTGACTTTCTTGTCCACTAGGGCACATAGCTGGCTTCTGGTGAAGTTGTTGTCCCCCAGCACTGCAAGGTGCTTCTCCTTGGAGCTGCTTTCCAACAGGTCAACCCTAACCTGTCCCTGGTCCATATTCCTCCCCAGGTACAGGACCCTCCACTTGCTCTTGTTGAACTTCCTGAGGTTCTTGTTCCCCACCTCTCAGGCCTTCTGGGTCTCACTGAACAGCAGCACAGCCTGATGCTGTGTCACTGTGTCTTCAGTTGTGCAGAGAGCAAATATAATGCAGCAGATTCATTATATGCTAAAATATTTATCATATTACTCTAAAGGTCATGGATGGCAATGAAGGCTCAGTATGATACAGTCCTGAATCTTCCCAAAGATGGTATCTGTCACCACTCTCTTTTGAGTGAAGTGTTTCTTCAAGTGCCTGGAATAACTTATCCTTGGCACATGTTTTTTGAGGCACCTGCTTGGGTCTTCTTAGGCCAATAAATAGCTGTTCTACTGCACTTGAAAGTTAACAGCTGTATTTAATCTTGTGGTGTGTGCTTCCACAGGCAGGCACAAAGGATAGAGCAGGGAAGGAGTCTTCATTTGACCTTGTGCTTTTTTACATGATATAAGTAATTTGCAGAGTTCTATAATAAAATCTCCATGATCTTATTTCTGTTAAGATTATAGTAATCTGGAGATGTTATTAAGGCTGAAGGGCATTTTTGCTCCTACCTGTGGAGGAGTGAATTACTTGTTGCATAACATGATTTGGAAGGCTAGCAATGAAAAGGCTTCTCAGCAATGAGGCAGGCTGTGATTTGCCTTCCCCTGAACCACAAAATGATCTATCATTTGGCAAACTTCCTCACCAGAGATGAGGGAGGGGCAGGTGCTGGTGTAGTCTTCTCTGGTGGCCAGCGACAGGACCCAGGGCAGCGGCATGAAGCTGTACTGGGGAGGTTCAGCTTAGATATCAAGGAAAGGCTCTTCCCCCAGAGAGTGGTGCAGCACTGGAACAGGCTCCCCAGGGATGCAGTCAGGGCACCAACTCTCATGGAATTCCAGCAGCATCTGGGCAATGCTCTTAGCCACATGGGGTGACTTTGGGCTTGTCTTGTGCATGGACAGGAGTTGGGCTTGATCCCTGTGGCTCCCTTCCAACTCAGGATACTCTGTGGTTCTGTGAAATGGATTCAGGACCATGAGGAACCTCTCCAGCCATTTTCAGAGGTGCAGGAGTGCATGACTACTCCCTGTTGGAGGGCCCTGAGTAGGGTAGGATATGTGACTGACCTATTTGCTGGTAGTTATAGCATCTGGCTAGGATTAGTTGCTCAGACAGCTGGTAGCCAATTCCTTCTTAAGTGACAGCTAGATGATTGGATGCTAAGGAGCGTTTTGGAGTCTGGCCTGGCAAATACAGCTTGTTAATTGAAGCTGTGCTGGCTGTCGAGGCCGCCTTTGAAAGTTCTGCTGCCTGGCATCCTAACGATGCTCCAGCCTCTCTGACTTCTCACTGGCTGCAGATGAAGCCCTGGCTGCAGTCTGCCTCTGATCCTCGGGGCTGCTGGCCTGCAGGATTTGTCACCTGTGGCCACTCCTCTTGTTGTCACCGGTTCTTTCCTCTGCTAATTGGAAGCGAGCACTGAAAGGGCCACGTTTATATTGTTTGGTGTCACCAGTGTCTGTTTTCAGGCAGCTGCAGGAGGCTCAACAGCTTTGTCTGTTGTGATCAGACAGGATCTCTAGATAATCTAGCAAATCTCTTGATTACAAGGGTGGAAGATAATATGCTTTGATTTACAGATGTTGCTGCACAAAAAGTGCTGCTGGGAATTCTCTGAGTGGCAATATCTGGGGGTGTTTGGCATCCTCAATTTCTGAGCATATCCATTTTCTGAACATATCCTGAATTTCTGCATCCTTTCCTGGACAGAGTATGCAGTTGCTTGCACAAACAACATGAAGAGCAGTTTTACAGACAAGCAGATTATTAATAAATTTTCAGGAGCATTTTAAGCCTAGTTGAGAGATTACATTGGGTCAAGAATCCTTGAAGTGTATGGCAAAAACAGACAAAAGATGATAGAAGCTCTTGTCTTATGGCTGATTTCACAGGCAGGGTTGAAAAAAGGAAGGGGATGAAGCATATTTTGACTTCAATCCTCTAAACACCTTTTCTTCTCTCCCTTTAGGAAGCTGTAGGCAAACTTGAAACCATTTTCCAGTGGCTGTACTCTGAGTGATGGGAGGGGGAAAGAGCTGCAACAGGCTCATGTCTCACATCTGCAGCTTGAGGTGGCTGTTCTGGTGAGGGAGCACCAGCAGCAGGAGGGGTGAAGGCTGTGGAAGTATTTTCTCCTTCTGGGCATGTAAACTCTCAGTTAGAGACTGACTGACAGATACACAGAAGATTAGGAAATGCTTTCACAACCCCTTGAAGTTGTGGTAAGCTGGAAAAAAAAAGGTCTTGTGGTCTCTCTCTCCTGGCTGTGTGGTAGACCAGATTGGGAAGTGATGGGATTGAATCCAAGCTTGCTCCTCGTTTGCAAGGTTAGTTGTAAGCTGGGTTTGCTGTGCAGCCACACCATGCTTTTGCTGGGACAAGGAAAGGAAGAGGAGATGGGAGAGCAGAAATAAAAGACTCTGGTTTTGGTTTGAAGAACTAATGAATTGATGGTGTCAGCTTCTTTGCTATTTAAGATGAGGGCAGCATTCCAGTGGGAGACATCGTGTTTTCTAGGGGTCAGGACTGGCTCCAGTCTTTTTCAACATCTTCATCAGTGACCTGGGTGAAGGCACAGAGTGGACCCTCCCCAACTTTGCTGATGATACCAAACTGGGAGGAGTGGCTGACACAGCATCAGGTAGTGTTGCCATTCAGTGAGAGCTGGGCAGGCTGAGAATTCGGAGAGGGGAACCTAAGGAGGTTCAACAAGGGCAAGGGTAGGGTCCTTCCCCTAGGAAGGAATAACCCCATGGACCAGGGACAGGTTAGGGCTTCACCTGCTGGAAAGCAACTCTGTGGAGAAGGACATGAGGATCTGAGCTTTGAAGCATATTTTTGACCATTTTAGTGCAGTGATTGTGTGATAGTTGAAATCTCAGTGAAGCTGAAGGGCTTTGTTTCACTCTCCTGACCCTGGAAAGACTGGCCAGTTTGTCAGCTGCCATCCATCCACGAGGGAAAGGTCCAGCTAGATAGGGTGATGTTTTGGTAGCAAGCCTGGAGTGCTCTTACTGCATGAGCAAAGGAGGGAAAGACAGAGTGCAAAGGGTCTTTTCCCAGTGAGTTTTGTGTGTCTGATCAGATGTGCATTGATAGAGGAAATCACACTGAAAACGACCACAGAGCTTTTTGTTTTACCTCTCTAACTTGAGCCTAGATCATACAAAGCAAACCATCCGAGCCCATGAAGGGGGTTTTGTGAAGGAATAAAGCTTATTGTCAGCTTCGGTGTTCAGCCCCTTGGGAAATGGTGACCATTGTCTGAGCTATTATTGCTTAATAAAAGCTTTGCATTTCCTCATTCAGGGTCTTGAAAATCTGGTTCTGTGCTTTTAAAAATAACTCAGCATGAGCCACAATCGGGAGTATTCACAGAGGAAATTCTTCAGCCCTTTAAAACAAAATGAAGGGAGGGGAAAAAAAAAATCCCTTCTTAAAGTGCTTTTACTTGTCAGGGAAGAGGCAGTGTGTCCCAGCTGTGCTTCCACTCTTCGGAGGTGCTGCTCCTCTTGAAGGTTTCCTGCAGCCTTCAAGGAGTTTGGGTCCAGCACAGTCCCAGCTGGGGGAACCTGGAGACAGCTGCACTGCATGAATCCTCTTGGGGTGGAGGGAGTGGTGTACCTCTCGTGGTGAGCACCTCCAGGCAGGTGGGTGGACTGCCCTTCACTGATGGCCTTTTGTGCTTGATGCAGAAGGCAGGAAAATGTTTTCCTTTCTATTTATAGCAGAGGCCACTGGAAAGGGTAAGTTTAGGCAGGCTGAAACTCGGGCACATGCTGAAGGGTGTGCAGTGTTTGGGGCTGAAGGATGTGCAGTTTTCAGGGCACCCACTGCTGCAGGCTCTGGGGTGCTGCCTCGGGGCAGATGCTGCTGCAGGCTATGACAGGGGTCACTAGTGGGGGGGCAGAAATGGAACCAGCCCTTGAAATAGAGCCAGCAGGTATCCCAGCTAGCATCACTGCTCTTGGGAGGCTAAGCAGGGGAATTTTAGGGTAGTTTTTTTTTTAGAAGCAGCCAGTATTAGGGTTGAGAAAGGGAGTGCTATGGGCTGTGCAGTGTGCATCAGCCCTGAAGTTGGTTTATCTGTAGTTTTTACTCTTCCTGACTTCTGCCATGAGGTTGTAGCCCTGCATAGAAGGCCCTGAATTATTTTGCAGCTCTAGGTTTGAAGCCTTGTCCACGTGTGTGTCCTTGGGTTTATTTTCCTTCTTGTGTGGAAATGATTGTTGCTTGTGTCTTATGTTCTAACTTTGACTAGGAGAAGGAATGTACTCAGGGGTTTTTTTGTGTTGTGGTTGGTTGGTTGTGGTTTAGGTGCTTTAGTTTGTTTGTTTTTTTTTTCCTTCTGTAGCAAGCAGTGCACTCTCTGCTGTTAAAATATTCTGGACAGCAGCTGCTGCCCACGGACAGCACAGCAGGGTGTGTTTAGTGGTTGCAAGGCATGCTTGCTCAGGGTGTGCCTTCTTGTTTTGTTCACTGTGAGTATCCATGTGTGTGTCTGGCCATAATTTTTCATTGCCATTAAGCTAGGGAGATATCATTGACATTAGTTATTTGTGCTGGCCAGGATTATCTAGATTGACTTTGGATTTTGAGACAAACTTTCTCTCAAAAGGTGTGTTTCTTGTAGGATATTGGCCACAGTGTGAGGAGAGAGCTGCCTGGGGTGACACTGGCCCATGACAGTGCTGTAGAAGACGCTTGGTAGTGGAGAGGCTGATGGCTGGGGTATAGTTCAGTTGTACCACTGAAATGGGAAATGAATTTAGGCAGAGTGTGCCTCAGTTTCTCCACTGAAAAAAGAAGAAGAGAATTGGAGGAGATGCTGAGCAAGAGCTTGAGGCTGGGGCCAGACTCTGCTCAGTGGTGCCCAGGGCCAGGCCAAGAGGCACTGGGTACAAACTGGAAGCCAGGAGGTTCCATCTCGAACATATGGAGAAGCTTGTTTGGTGTGAGGGTGTTGGAGCCCTGGCCCAGGCTGCCCAGAGAGGTTGTGGAGTCTCCTTGTGTGGAGAGATTCCCAAGGCAGCTGGAGGTGATGCTGGGCAAGCTGCTGTGGGTGCCCCTGCTGGAGCAGGGAGGTTGGAACTAGATGATCTCCAGAGGTCCCTTCCAACCCCAACCATGCTGGAATTCTTGCAGACTCTTCCAGCTCTGTGTAAAGAAATCTGAAAACAGACAAATATGAGCCCTGGAGAAATACCTGAACTGCATGGTGAGATCCTAGTGCAAGAGAGCAGTGAAAAGCCTCGTGCTAGTGTTTCCAGGCTGTGTTCAAGCAGTGTGAGAAGCCTTAGGTCCAGTGTGCTGTGAAGTTCAGCATTAATTGGACCTTTTGCCTACAGGCAGCACTGACAGCAGTTTATTTGCCTTAGAAAGAAGGCTAGAAAGGGGTTGTGAGGGCGTGTGTTCAGTAGGAGCAAGCAGGAGTTACTCTTCCTCCCTCTTACTGTCTTCTGTAGTATCTGTGATGTGCAAATGCAAGAGAATGGGGACAGGACACAGCTCTACAGTAGCTAAATCCAGTCACACCTTTGTGTGGATTCCTATTACTTGAATTTTTCTGAGTCTGATGCACCATTAAAATGATTTCCATTTGGAAGAAGTTGCTGTGCCTATTTTCATTTCTATCCATGTGACTGATCCAGGGCCACCTTAAGGACATAACTCCCTTTTCTTTTTCTTTTTTGTTCTTTTTTTTGAACCATTGGTGTCTAAATATATCTAATAAAAATGCAGACTGGAGCTCTTTAATGAGGTGATAAGTCATTCCTGCCTCTCTCCTTTTTAAGACAAAACCACCTCACACATTGGCTTCTCTTTGTGTGGACTTCTGCTTTGCATTTCTACACATTCATCACTGGATGAAGCCTCTCACAAAAGGCAGGAAGAAAAGAATGCTGAGCAGAACGTTTTGGCCTGCATAAACCTGAACTCTTGCAAAAGGAAAGCCTTGAGCTTTGGGGGGGGGAAGACATAGGTTGTGTGTGAGTGAGGAGAGAAAGTGTTGGAGAAAAAATAAAGCATAAAGTGCTGAGTAAGTTTTAACATGGTCTTGAATCGGACAGCTAAGAACAGGAGCCATTGGGAAGCAGTTTGGAAGGAGAAATAGTTCCACTTTTGTGCCTTCCCTTTGCACAATTAGAAAATTGCAGTGATTGGTGGAAGTTTCTGCCACCCAAAGGAAAAAACATAGAATCACAGAATGGTTTGGGTTGGAAAGGACCTTTTAAAGGTCATCTAATGCCAACCTCCTTGCAGTGAGCAGGGGCATCAACTAGAGCCCCAAACAACCTGACCTGGAATGGTTGCAGGGATGGGACATCTACCACCTCTCTGGGCAACCTGGGCCAAGGTCTCACCACCCTCACAGTGAAGAAACTCTTCTTTAGATGTGGTCTAAATCTCCCTCCTTTAGTTTCAAACTATCACCCCTTGTCCTGTCCCAACAGGTCCTGCTCACATGTCTGTCTCCATCTTTCTTCTAGGCCCTTTAAGTACTGAAAGGCTGCAAGAAGATCTTTCCCAGAAAATCTTTATGTTGCTGGCACCTAACTCCTTGGTTAAGTCAGTGGTCAAGGTTGTGTGCAGCAGTGTGTGAGTGGTGGCTGGGGTGTGTGTGACTCAGCTGGGCACTGAGGTGTGGATATTCTGGTTCTGATTTCGAGCCTTTGGTGCAGGGAGGAAATGGCTTTGCTGCCGAAACAGCTCTGGTTTGCAGGCACACAGCTGCACATGCTGCTGCAGCAAATGTACCATGGCTGTGGTTTTACAACTGCTAAATCAGGTGATGCTTGCACACGGGGCTGGCTGTGACATCCTGGGTGGCTGAGTGGCGCTGTCACTGAGGCACGGCTGTGGGTTTTGGAGCGGCAGAGTCATCTCCCTGGCTTGCTGTGCCTGACTACTCATTTGTGTCCCAGTGCTGCTGCTCGTCATATCTGCCAGGACATCTGCTCACGGGTTTGTACTGTCAACTGCATTGCTGAAATGTCTGAATTCTAGGCAGTTCCGGGCTCTCCAGCTGAAGAGAGGCAAAGAACTGCTGGACAGAGTCCACTGGAGGCTAGGAAGATGCTGAGGATACTGGAGCATCTCTGGCAGGAGGAAAGGCTGAGAGCCCTGGGGCTGCTTAGCCTGGAGAAGAGCAGCCCCAGAGGGGAGCTGCTCAATGCTGAGCAAGAGCTAGAGGACAGAAGGCAAGAGGCTGGGGCCAGACTCTGCTCAGTGGTGCCCAGGGCCAGGCCAAGGGGCACTGGACACCAACTGGAAGCCAGGAGGTTCCATCTCTAACATGAGGAGAAGCTTGTTTGGTGTGAGGCTGTTGGAGCCCTGGCCCAGGCTGCCCAGAGAGGTTGAGAAGGTCCTCGGGGTTGTGTGTTTTAATTTACAGCCTCTTTTGAAGGGCAGTGAAACTCAACTAATCAGATTTAGCAAGGTCTTGCATAGTAAGAGGTGCTTTATTTACAGGCAGCACATTCACTCACAGACACAATGATAAATTATTTAATTATAGATATCACAGGAAGTGAGCCAGGTGCTTGCTGGGCCATGTTGTCTCTCTGGCTCCCCAGCTTTCCATGTTCTCTCCCTGGCTGATTCACCAAAGCCAGCCCATTGCAGAAGTGGTCTCTGGGCTATTAATGTTAATTAGAGAGGTTCTGCTCCATGAATATTCCTGTCGTCGGCGCTTTCAAAACATACAAAGTGCTAAGCTCTTCACCCGTGTAACGAGCGTGTCTGGAGCTCTGTTGTTAATTAGCTGCAGCCCTCTGAGGCCGTGGGCCCCTCTTGGGAATGGGAGTTTTGGTCTTGAGCTGCTTGGGGGTGGTTAAAGCAAGTCCCCTCCGAGACTCCCTCGCAGACTTGTGCTGGTGTCAGGTTGTTGGCCTTTGTTTTAATCGTTGGTTTCTCCTCGGTGCCTTCCACTTGTGAAGAGTGCAGATTGTAATACTGGGTATTTTCAGATTTGCCATTAGAACCTTGCTTTAATCAGTGCTAACAAAGCTCCTGACTTGATGTGTGCTGCAGGCAAGGGTCGGGATTTAAGTGTTCTTCAAAGAAGCTTTTATGCTGGAAGAATGGTGCTCCTTGTGCTGACAAGAGCTGTATATCTCTGCCTCCTAATAACCATCCTGTGATAATACCTTCTTCCTCTAGCTTACCCAAACAGCTCTATTCCAAGGAGAAATCTGCCCCTGGAAACATGGAAGTGTTGTTTGTTCTGTCAAGTCCAAGTGGGGCTGTCTTACTGCTCTGCCTTAATATCCTTGCTGATGGGATGCTCCTGGTGTGTGTAAAACATCTCCAGGAGAGAGCCTCTCTCATTAGCTTGCCAGAAGAATGTTCTCCTCCTTGTTCTAACACCAAGGGCAATAGGGCAGAAGATGTGCTAGTGCTTTGATGTATAGGTAAATAATATGACTGCAAATGAGAGAATCAAGTTATACTTTAATTCTTACATGTGTTCAGGATGAAAAAGCAGTGTGAGATCAGCAGGGCTTTCCAGAAGTGGAAGGTTGTTCTGGTATGTGTATGCTTTGGCCCTAGTTTTACCTTTCCAGGATCATCCAGAAAACTCTTGGTTTTGCCATTTGATTGTAATTTGCATTTAGATTGGCTGCCTGAAGGGGAGTCACTTGCAAGGGGAGATGGGGCTAGATGGCTTGAGTCTCTTGCAGATCTAGCAGAAAGTAATGGCATTTACATAAAAACCATTAGCTCTGTTATTGATAAACATGAAAGGCATCCATTTCATTTAATTTTCTGATGAGGAGTCTTTAATATAAGCATACAATAGCACTACAGTAATAACATGCCTGTCCCCCATCCCTCCTTGCTGACCTCTTGTTGTTTTATGGGTGAGTTTTGATTGGGATTTTGTTGATAGGGAGATGTGGAATTGTTTTGATTCCAATTTACTGAAGTAGCCAGTTGTCTTGCTGCATCCTAGGGAATTATTTAATGCTCATCTTAAGAGGTGTCTCTATTAATTGAACAGGGATTTAATGTCTCCCTGAAGCATAATTGGTCTGTGTGTGATGTATACTAACATGTATCTAGTAATGGCTTTTCTTTTGTCCACATCCCAGTGTATTTTTATGGGTAATCTTTTGCTTAATCAAGATGAGTTTAAACAGTAGTTCAGTGGTGCCTTACTAAGTGTGTTAATCTGTCCAGTTCTGGGCCCTACAGTTCAAGGGAGACAAGGAACTACTGGAGAGAGCACAGCAGAGGCTAGGAAGATGCTGAGGGCACTGGAGCATCTGAGCCCTGTCTGCTGTTTCTCTCTCTGATTTTAGCTCATGTATAAATGTGTTTCCTGCTGATAGTGTTTCCAAACTAGGGAATCCTGCTCTGGCAGAGGGGTTGGACTAGATGATCTTTTGAAACATTCTGTGAATCTGTGTGATCTCTGGGAGGAGGAAAGGCTGAGAGCCCTGGGGCTGCCTAACCTGGAGAAGAGCAACCCCAGAGGGGAGCTGCTCAGTGCTGAGCAAGAGCTGAAGGCTGGGGACAAGAGGCTGGGGCCAGACTCTGCTCGGTGGTGGCCAGGGCCAGACCAAGGGGCACTGGGCACAAACTGGAAGCCAGCAGGTTCCAGCTGAGCAGGAAGAGAAGCTTGTTTGTTGTGAGGGTGTTGGAGCCCTGGCCCAGGCTGCTCAGAGGTTGTGGAGTCTCCTTGTGGGGAGAGATTCCCAAGGCAGCTGGAGGTGATCCTGGGCAAGCTGCTGTGGGTGCCCCTGCTGGAGCAGGGGGTTTGGACTGGATGATGTTCTAGCCCCTGACACGCTGGGGTTCTGTGAGATTCTGTGATTGAAGGAACTTTGGTACATGCTAGATCTCAGCCCTTCTAACCCTTCCAGACTGTGACTTGATAAAGGAGTTCTTGTGGCCAGCAAGGAAAAACTTGTTTCCCTGTGTTAATGTTCTTGACCATGTGTCACAAAGAGCTGTGTTTTCACTCACTCGGTAGTGCCTAGTTTTGTGTAGCTGTTGCTGCTGCTCTCATTTAAATATATTGCTTTGCTCTTGGGCTGGGTCAGCTCTGACCTTCTTGAGAACCTCTAGAGGCAGGCAGTGCCATGGTTGTTTCCAAACATCTCAGCCTTTGTTTGAGAGACTTTGCTGGGAGCTTTGCAGACTGTTTCAGTTGTTGTTGTCAGTGTTTGGGGGAGGGGGTGCCTGTGTCCACCTTTCATTGCTGAACTGCAGTACTTGTATTATTTTTTGGTCACTTTTTCTATACTTAAAACTTTTTTTCCTCTCTAACAGGCTCCAGACAGTTGAGTAGAGAGTCAAGTACAGAAGGAGGACAGATCCCAGGTTTCCAGTTGCTCTGCTTGTAACAGTGAGTACCTTAATATTTCAATACTACTATTTTCTGTAGTGCCTAATGTTGGCTGAAAACTGACTTCACAGGGAAGCAGCATTAAGTCTGAACACTTTGGACAATGTTGTCCTGGAAATGCAAGCTTCCTTGGCTTAACTCTTGTTCTGGGAGGAGCATGTTCCAGCTCCTTTCATCTCAGGTGGTGAATTTTGTCTGTATTCCAGTGCCAGTAGCAGGCAGGTTTCAGCAGAGCAGAGAACTGATGCAGTTATGTCTTGTACCTGCTCAAGGCTGTGGGATAGCAACATTGAAGGTGTTGCCATGTTATTTAGCAATGTGTCATGGTTGGCTTCCTGTGCTGCAGAACAGAGGAGGCTCTAGGGTCAGGAGAGCAAAGGTTCACCTCCCCAGTTCCAGCCTTGTCAGAGGTGTTAAGCTCAGTAGGGAGGCTGGCTGAGGGACCTGCCATGGCACGTGTGGGGTTTACTCAGAAAGGCATGCTGTGAAATCAGGCAAATGAGGCTTGGACTGGAAAGGGTAGGGGAATACTGGAAAGCCTTGTTCATGGTAAGGATGACAAGTTTTCTCTGGAAGTGGAGGAGAAAATCATTATTTCATGGGGAATTTTTCCACATTAAAATATCTGGCATGCATGTTAATGGGCTGTGATAATGAGCTCATGCTTTATGAGGTGCCCACAAAGAGGTTTTTTAACTTGCTACTGTGAGAGACTTGAGGTAGTGAGGAAGAACTGGTTAACTGGAGCATCTTGGCCCATCTGGGAAGTGGCATCACTAGACTGAAATGGTTAACTGCTTGCTGGAGGTGTCTGCAAGTGGGAAGGACACTCTGCTCTGGGTGTAAAATGGAGGTGAGTCTGGGAGCTGCACAGATGGGCTGAGAGCATTGCACAGTTTATTGTGACAGTCCTAGCAGGTGACTTCCCAAAGGATAACATGGAGTGATGAATTTTAACACCAAGAGTGTTAGTTAAAGAAAGGCAGGGACAAGATAGTATACTGTGGGACTGGAGTGTGTCAGCAGGTTGGATTAAATGCATCCTGGAAGCAGGGCAGAGAATTCCTGTGCTTCTGTGCAAGAAGGGGGAAAAGAGCCTTACTTATTTGTGACTTCCTGACTTCATAGAATCATTTAGTTGAAAGAGACATTTAAGATAAACTCCAGCTGTTAACTCAGCACTGCCAAGTTACCACTAAACCATGGCCCTCGGCACCACATCTCCAGGGCTTGGAAAGCCCTCCAGGGATGGTGACTCCACCACTGCCCTGGGCAGCCTGGGCCAGGCCTTCACAACCCTTTTGGGAAGAAATTGTTCCTCATAGCCAACCTAAACCTCCTCTGCCAAAACTTGAGGCTGTTTCCTCTTGTCCTGTCATTTCTTTCTTTGGAGAAGAGACCAACCCCTGCCTCACTCCAGCCTCCTCTCAGGGTAGTTGTAGAGAGCCAGGTCTCCCCGAGCCTCCTCTTCTCCAGGCTAACCAAGCCCAGGTCCCTCAGCTGCTCCTCACCACACTTGTGCTCTAGACCCTTCCCCACCTTCCCTGCCCTTCTCTGGACACACTCCAGTGCCAGTGTCCTTCTTGGAGGAAGAGGGGCCCAAAGCTGACCCCAGGATTGGAGGTGTGGCCTCCCCAGTGCCCAGCCCAGGAGGGCAATCCCTGCCCTGGTCCTGCTGCCACACTAGTGCTGACACAGACTTGTATATCTGGGCAGCACGGTGTGACCTGCAGGGTGTCCTTGCTTCAGGTGTTCTGTTCCTCCTTAACTACAGCATTGGTTCAGCTTGTTTTACTTCTGGATTCAGGAGGGTCTCTTTACCCTGTTTCTGTAACCTGGTGCAGTGGGAACTTTCTTCTCAGCTGGTCCTGACTGGTTTGACTCCTGGAGCAAACACAGTGGTGAATAATCAAGCTGGAAGGAGCAGAGAGGTCGTGTGAAGAACAACTGATGCCGTTATTGACCAGCGGTGCCATCGTGCCATGGTCTTCATCGACAGCTCTAATCCCAGGGTGTGTTCAGAGTCAGATCTGCTGACTTCAGTACCTGAAATAAGTCAATAGCATTGAATTCTCTTTCTCCTTGCATATCTTAAGTAGAACATAGCAAGCTGCAGCTTGACAGCTGTGCAATCCACAGAAGGCCAGGGGGCTCTCTAGGCTTCCCTGAGGGCATCATTTGGCCTGCAGAACGCTTCTTAGGGCTGGTGTTGTGTGCAGCAGGCTCAGCAGTGACCTTCAGAAGCCATTACTGTATTTGTGGGCCTGATGGCTGCAGGAATGCAATTTAGGAGACAGGGATTTCAGCTTTGGGATCCTTTTGTAGGGCAGAAGACTGTGAGGAAAGCAGGAGAGCTGCAGGGATGAATTTAGGTCAGTAGGAGATAGCTGAGCAAAGGGCTGTTCTTGGCAGAGAGCTGGAAGAGATGCAAGAAACATGATCTGTCTGTGATTGCCATGGAACAGAGTGGGAAAATAACCTGCTTCAAGGGATTATGTTCCAGAATGACTCAAGAAGGGTTCAAGAATGACTCACAAGTCATTCTTATGCAAGACTCTCTCTGTGGCACTAAATAGCTAAATAACTGGGCTGCAGCTGGAAGGTAAAACTATTTTCAGGAGACTCATCTGCAAGCATTGCCTGAGGCTCCTGGCTTGGCAGCAAAGCTCAGGATTGCAGGAGGTTGTGTTGCAGGTCCCTTCCTGTGAGGATGTGGCATCATCTGCATGAAGGTGAGAGTAGGTCTGATGCTTCCTGGGTGAGCTGTGTACGTTCTCGTGTGGCCTGAGCTCACAACTGCAATTGAGAAGGCCAAGCAAGAGCAGTTAGTTTGATGTCACCAGGAGGATTTGTGCTGAATGTACCTTCTGCCTCCAGTCCTCCTGAGGAGCACTGGACTGTGTGGGAGGTGAATTCCTGCTTCATGTTGCTGTGCTTATCCAGAAGGTGCCACAGACTCTTTCTGCTTCATTAAAAACTCAGAGCATAACAAGCTAACACCTAAGCTGTGAGAGGCCAGAGGCCTGTCCTGTCTCCAGCAGCAGCTGGTAGAAGTGACCTTCATCTCATATCAGTTTATTTAGCTCTTGTTTGAACCCATGTGTGCTTTTGGCCTCTGTTTATCTCTGACTCTGTGTGGTGAACCACCACCTCCTTTGGTAACCAAGCCTGCTGCCAACAGGTTTCCTGAAATAAGCTCCTTTTAAGGGAATTGTTTGCATGTGTGGACCTTTGCCAATTCTCTGCTGGTTTGGGTTCTGTAGATCCCTATCCTGTCCCCTTATCAGAGATTTGGTTTCCAGACCGAAATGTCCTAATTAACTCAAGTGTCCTTCTTACAGAGGTAGAATCATACAACTGCCTTGATTGGAAAAGCCATGTCCTTCAGCACCACATCTCCACATCTTTTCAGTCCCTCCAGGGATGGTGACTCCATCACTGCCCTGGGGAGCCTGGGCCAGGCCTTGGCAACCCTCCATGCTGCATGTCTTTGACCATCTTCGCTACTCTTCTGTCCTCTTTCCTTTAGATGGTAACTTTTGCTCATGGAGCATGTCTGCTTTTTCTCCTCTCAGATATTCTTACAGTCCTTGTTAGAGGCATGAGAGAACTGCTAGGTCTCTGAGGGCCTGTGATTTCACTTAAGTTCTCCTTATTTACAGCCCCAGAAAAGCACCTAGGAGTTTTCTGTGCTCCACATAACAATAAGCCATGGACATATTTTCTTCTAAAAAGCAGAAGTTTGTGTCTAATCTGAAGACTCTTATCAGAAAAGCTGTGAATAAACCTGATGCATTCCAGTGCACTGAGTCACTAGAACAATAGAGTATTTAACAAGAAGCCCTAGCAGACATTGTGTGGCTTTGTGCTAAAGCTGTCAGCCAGGATGTGAGGTAGATCTTTGTATCCTACAGAAGTTTGTGAAGCTTCCCTGGCTACTGCTGTATGCTGCAGTTTCTAAATGGGGACAAGAAACATGCTGGATGTTAAACCTTCACAGAATCCCAGCATGGTGAGAGTTGGAAGGGACCTCTGGGGATCAGCCAGTCCAACCCCGCTGCTCCAGCAGGGTCACCCACAGCAGCTTGCCCAGGGTCACCTCCAGCTGCCTTGGGAATCTCTCCCCAGGAGGAGACTCCACAGCCTCTCTGGGCAGCCTGAGCCAGGGCTCCAACACCCTCACAACAAACAAGCTTCTCCTTATGTTCTAGATGGAACCTCCTGTGTTCCAGTTGGTGCCCAGGTCCCCTTGGCCTGGCCCTGGGCACCACTGGGCAGTGTCTGGCCCCAGCCTCTTGCCCCCCGCTTTCAGCTCTTCCTCAGCATTGAGCAGCACCCCTGTGGGGCTGCTCTTCTGCAGGCTAAGCAGCCCCAGGGCTCTCAGCCTTTTCTCCATCTTCAGAGAGATGCTGCAGTGCCCTCAGCATCTTCCTAGGCTCTGCTGGACTCTCTCCAGCAGTTCCTTGGCTCTCTGGAGCTGGGGAGCCCAGAACTGGCCCCAGTGATCCTGAGTAGGGTAGAGTAGGAGGAGAGGAGAATCTCCTTTGCTCTGCTGGTCACACTCTTCATCATGCACCCCAGGAGACCACTGGCCTTCTTGACCCCGAGGGCACATTGCTGGCTCCTGGTGAGCTTGTCCCCCAGCACTGCCAGGTCCTTTTTCCCCTCTCCATTGGTTATGAGGGGAAGTGGTATTAAAAAGTGTTAGCTTTATTTAGATAAACATAAATCCGTGTTATCAAACAGGGGCTGGTTCTGCCAGGGAAAATGATGTCCCTCCATCCCCTCTGCTTTGCATAAGTGTTGTTTATTTTATTAGTGCTGTGGCTTCCAAAAAGCAGAGCTGGAATACACTGTGATCAAAAATCTTAACAGCCAGGGTTGTAACCAAAGGCCTGCAGTGCTGCTCTCCAGACTGATGTGCCTGGGGCTGTGACAAGGCTGTGGTTTTCTACACCTGCCTTGACTCATGTCCGTGGCTTTTGTGCTGCCCTGAGGTGAATCATGGCTCCCACAAGGGTGGTTAAAGTCTTGCCCTGTGGGCAGCCTGGGAAACCTGGGCCTTGGTTCAGCTGAAGAGCACTTGGGTGATTTCCTCAGCACTTAGAGCTCCATGGATCATCCAGAGCAGTTTTCCCCTGTGTTGAGGCTTCTCTCTCCTCTCCTACTCCCAGCTCCATGGCTGTTTCTGCCATTGGGATTTTCCTCCTCTTCCCTCTCTGCCATATTCCCCAGTGCTTCCTTCCTGCTTTTAAAGCCAAAAACCACACTTCATATATATTTATATATATTTATGTCTTATATATTTAGCTATCTGTCTTCTCATATATATAGATATCTTTGTATATTTTTATATCTTCTTACATATTTCTATATATATGTATGTGTGTGTGTGTCCCACAGCATTCTCCTGGAGAAACTGGGCTGCTCATGGCTTGGACAGGTCTGCTCTTCACTGGGTAAAAGCTGGTTGGATGGCTGAGCCCAGAGAATTTCAGCTGTAGTTTAGTAAGGTAGTAAATTGAGAGTCATTTTTAATCTGGTTGGGATAAGAAGAGCTAAACTGGCTGTTTCTCCTCTTGGCTTCAGTGTTATTTTTGGCCATGCAGTCTTTCGAGGGTGTAAATGCACCAGACATCAGTCCCCCTCAAAGAGGAATCAGCTCTTCCTGGGCAGCACTTGAATACTGCATCTATTTATTTCTATTTTCTTTTCTTTTTAGTCCATTGAATACTTTGGGCAATGTGGAAAGGGCTTGTAAAATGTTGAGTTACTTGTTGGCCTTTTGCTTTGCCCAGGAAGGTGTCTTGTGATGGAGAGGCTCCAGGTAGTGGAAACCTCATGTTACCTTGGAGTGAGAAGAGGTTTGGAGACCTTGGTGGGATCCCTGTTGGGATCCCAACCATCCTAGAGAGGGTGTTTGCTCTCAGTGAGGAGCTCCCAGAAGCCAACTAGCACCATCATCACCCAGGGGACTTTCAGATGTAATACTGGCATTGAAGTGGAGCCATGAGGCTGTGTGGGACAATGCTGTCATGGTAGAGCTGGAACAGGCTGCCTTTGTGGCACTGTTACAAAGCCAGCAGTATGTGCTGGAGTGCTCCTGCTTACTAAGCCTGTAAGATCAGTTTGGGTTCTGTTCTCCTCCCTTTCCCTCCAGGAACTGCTTTCTGTTAAGGTAGAATAAGTCACTGTTTGTGTGTTTATTTCTTTCCTGCTTACAGTTCTTGAATCACATGGTGGGGCAGGGGAAGAGAGCTCAAGTGAGGCTCAAAGCATCAGGTTGCAGACAGGATCCTCCACACTGTGTTACTGCAGCTCTGCAAATCTCCATTTCTCTAGGGGTTGCTATTTCTTGTTTCAGTATTAAAGAACAAAAGCTCAGCTCTCCCCTGCTAGGCCATGGGTCTAGCTCCCCTGCTGCTCTTCTCCAGGCTGTTTCTTGGGTTCATTCCTGAGGTGTTCCTGAGAGGCTATCTCAGAAGATTCCCTAGTTATGTTTTTCATGCTGTCTCTGCTACAGGGACAAGGCTCTGGACTGGTTTCTTTCTGCTACTTTGTCTTCTGCCCCCTTCCAAAAAGGAGGAGGAGGAATCTGACCATTCCACTCAGAAATACCATGCAGGCCTTCTTTTGGAGGAGGGATAGACTTTACCTGATACTTTAGATGCAGCAGAGCTAAACGGGCAGAGAGTTGTTGAGCTTGTACCTGCAGTTTTGCTGTTGAGGGAGAGGATGATCAGGCTTTTCATGTTTGCTCTGAGGGACCATTTTTCAAGCAGCCTTTTCTTCATTCTTAGCAACAAGCATGGTTTGTGGAGACCTTTCATCCACCATGTGCTCTCTGCTCTAGAGATAACAGTGGCTGATCAGAAACCATCACCCTGGGAGATCAGGTGGTAGCCTGCTGGGAGGTTTCCTAGAGATAGCATGACAGAATGAGCAGGAGGCAGAGCTGGATTGTGGTAGCCTGGAGAACCATGGGATGACTTGAAATCTTCCCTGGAAAAGAAAGGATACCTTGGTTCTAGCCTGTGTCCTGGCCATTTACATTCCTATTTGCCAAAGGGATGTTGTGTGTGGCTGCTAGATCAGCTTGGAAGCTGGATGGAAGCCAAGGAGTGGAGCATGCAGAGGATGTCTCCTTGCAATCAGACAAGCTTTGTTGAATCTGACTTTGATGGTTCCTTTACTTAGCTCTGCTCCCTTTTCTTCCATCAAGCAGCCCAGGCCCTGATGTGTGGTGGTGCAGGAGGTGTTGCTGCTCCTGGAGAACATGTCTGTACCAGCTAGGGCTGAGAGGGTTCTGTGTCACAGAAAGCAGTCAGCTGCTGGGTTATTTGTAAAGCAGAGTCCTTGCTCATTGAAAGAGCCTGCTGTAAAAATGGGGGTTAGTGACCTTGGGGACTGACCAGGTTTGGGGTGGATTTAAGAACTCCTGGCTTCCCTCAATTTCCAGTGAGTGCAAGATCATCCATTTAGGCAAAAGCAAGCACTGAGAGCCTGCTCTGATGGAAGTAGATCTTCCATCAGAGAAGCTCTGATGGGACAGTCTTTTTAGCTAGGCTTGTTGTGATGGGACAAGGAATGATGGTTTGAAACTAAAGGATGGAGATCTAGGCTTGATTAAAGGAAGAAATTTTTCACTAGGAGGGTGGTGAGAGCCTGTCCCAGGCTGCCCAGAGAGGTGGGAGATGTCCCAGCCCTGGAACCATCCCAGGTCAGGTTGTTTGGGGCTGTGAGCAACCTGCTGTAGTTGGAGATGTCCCTGCTGAGTGCAGGAGGGTTGCACTAGATGACCTTTGGAGCTCCCTTCCCACCCAACCCCTGATAATTAATATATCTGGACTTCAGTACCTGGGAAGGGAATGGTGTTGGAGAGGAGAATACTCCAAGGTGCAGAGCTTGAGAAGAGATCATTTGTGCTATGAAAGTGTTGCCTGGGATAGGAAAACGTTGCAGTAATTTTTTACTCTAATGAAGCTATTTCAGGGTGATTAAGGAAAAACCTGCCCAGGGACTCTGCAGGAGGTTCGTGTTACTGCAGTAACGACTGGGGAGTGGGGAGCAGTGTTTGCCAGGAGCACTAATTTGCTGCTGTGAGTAAAACCCACAGGCAGCTGGATGTAAACACTTTGTAGCTTAGCCTCAGACTTGCTAAAAGATTGACTAGTGACATTTCAGCTTGGATAAAGTGCATTGGCTCAGGCTGGCCACTGAAGCTTTCTCTCTACTGACTAGGAGTTTGGAGAGAGGCCCCTGGGAACAATTGTGGGAAGCCCAAGTGAAATCCTTCTTGCTTTTGTGTGAGCAAGGAAGTTTCCAGTGCAACTTGCTCACAGGAGGCCCTGATATGAAAAGGATTTACTTTGTGGAATTGTTCTGTCATCACTCAGTGAGATAATTGACTTCTGCTTAGGAAGAAAACATAGCTGAAGGTTTGTGTTTGAGGTTGTAAAGTCCCCTTCAAAAGGCAGAGCTCTTACTTAAACAGCCACTGCCCTGATGAGAACAGGATGCCTGTGACTCCATTATATGCTGGAGTTGATGTAACAGCTGTTGTTTAAACAACTAGTTTCTCCCTTCTTCACACTCCTCCCTCCCCCTGTTGTAAAGCAAAGGAAGAGTGGGAATCAGAGTTGTTATTCTTCTAAAATAAGAAGGTTATTCAGTTTTTCACTTCTGGAAATGGTTTTGTTGTGTGCTTCCTGCATTCACTGCTCTCAGACCTGCTGCTGTCTGGGTGTTTAGCTGCTGATGACTGCAGGATGCTCATTTCTTGCAGACCTTTCTTCTGTTTCCACCTCTACAGTGACACATGAGCTAAAAGCAAGCCAAGATTGGTACCTCCTGCAGGCAGCAGAAAGGCTGCTGTGGAATTCATGTTATCACTTCTGTCTCTGTGAGCAGGCTTCAGCCTGGGCCTGCATAAGGCTCAAAGATTTGAATCTTTGTTGGTAATCTATGAAGAGTCAGATTGTTTGGCATATTAGTATTTACACTGTTGAAAAGAGAGGGGGAAGATTTTTTTTTTTATTGAGTCCAGTGCAGGCTAGGAAAATGCTGAGGGCACTGGAGCATCTCTGGCAGGAGGAAAGGCTGAGAGCCCTGGGGCTGCTTAGCCTGGAGAAGAGCAGCCCCACAGGGGAGCTGCTCAATGCCCAGCAAGAGCTGAAGGCTGGGAGCAAGAGGCTGGGGCCAGACTCTGCTCAGTGGTGGCCAGGGGTACTGGGCACAAACTGGAAGCCAGGAGGTTCCACCTGAGCAGGAAGAGAAGCTTGTTAGTTGTGAGGGTGTTGGAGCCCTGGCCCAGGCTGCCCAGAGAGGTTGTGGAGTCTCCTTGTGTGGAGAGATTGCCAAGGCAGCTGGAGGTGACCCTGGGCAAGCTGCTGTGGGTGCCCCTGCTGGAGCAGGGGGGTTGGACTGGATGATTTCCAGAGGTCCCTTCCAACCCCAGCCATACTGGGATTCTGTGAAAGCTGGTGCTGAGTTGATCTGGCGTGAGTTGAGGGGCTTTGCACAGTGCCTTATCTGTCCATCCATGTCCAGTGGTGGCTGCTGCTCTGGTCACTAAGGTTCTTAGGGGCTAGAGCTCAGGTCTTACAAGGCAGTTCCTATGGAATTACCTTCAGAAGAGAGATTTAAGATGGGAAGGCTGGAAGGTGAATGCATTGCTGCACTGAAACTGCCCTCAAGGGAAGAAGGATGCACTTCTTTCCTTTCCTTTTCCATCTTCTCTGGGTGGCTGCCTGGATCCTCTGCTTCCTCCTGCAGCTGCTGCCTTTCCCTGTGGACAGATTTTGTGTCCTTTAAATTCTGTCTGGAGTGCTCACTGTGAGGCTTCACAGAGCTGATGCCTTTTGAGGAGCAGAGGAAACCTTCCTTAGGTCTCTGGGGAGCTAATTTATGCTGATACTCTTGGGTTTGCTAGTCAAGTGTGGCTTTGTTTCTGCTGGCTCTTACCTGGGAGTTCTTACTGTAGGAGTGAGCTGAAGTGGCAGTCTGCTGCTGACTGTGGGACTGCCACTGCACTCTTCATCCTTTCAGATCTCTGGCAGGAAAGGGAGGAAGAATTGAGCAAATGTTTGGGCTGAAATCAGATGTTTTAGCCTTTCAGGTCAAAGCTGAGGTTTGCTGTCCTCTCTCAGCAAGTTGTGGATTCTTTCAACCTTTAACCTTTTAGCCTAAAGCACTTTTTCCATCATTATCCTTAGTTTGTTTTATCAGTGATGCTAGCAGATGAGAAGGGGCATGAGAAAGAGAGTGGTCTCCCCCTTGCCAGCCCTGACAGGAGCTGTCAGTGGTCTGTTACTGTCTGATGTTGGGTTTTATTTCAGTATAGTAAAAGAAGTCTGGACTATTTAAAGGAGTGCATGTTATAGCTGCATTTTTTCAAGCCTTGATAAGAAAGAAAATAAGAAATGAGGGCAGAAATTGGCTACTTGCTCTTGAACACTGAGCTTTGCTTAACAGCCATAATGAAAGTTTTATGTGTCTCCCCTGAACACAGTTGACTCTTTCCAGAAACTTCATAAAAAGGAGTGCAGCCTGAATGGGAAAGCTTTTAAAGAGTCTCTTGGAAATCCCAAATCAGCAGGGGGTAGACAGAAATATTAACAGGAGAAGGCAACCTGCCTCCTGCCCACACAGCACACAGTTTGTTTTCAGAGAGGCTTTTCCTTTTCTTCAGTGGCAAGGGTTGGGGCTGGGCTGGCCACTAAAAAGATGACAGAGACTTTATTAACTCCTCTCCCCTCCCAAGGGGGAGGGAAAAGGTTCAGGGAGAGAGACTTATGGATTGGGAAAGAAAACTAAACCAGCTTTAATGAAAACAGTAACACTAAAATGGAATATAGACAAATAGATACAAAGCCAATATTGAACCAACCCCCTGGTGGTGTGGCAGGCCCTGGGGAAGTCCTAGACTGGACCCAGTGGTAGATGGGAACTAGATTCAGGATCTTAGGGATTGGGATCAGAAGCAGAACAAAGTCCTCAGATATTGGCTGTTGAAGAAGAGACTTGACCCTTGTGACCCCTCAGCTTTATCCTGACTAGGCCATCCATGGGCTGGAATCCCTTGTTGGTCAGTTGAGGGTCACCTCTCCTGTCCCCTCCTCCCTGCAGGTGCCACCTCTGACTTCCTGCACCCCCAGGTGGGACACAAGATCTAGCAGTGCCCTTGGGCTGCAGAGGAGCAAGGCTAAGGCAGATCCTTTGTGCAGCCCAAGCCTTGGCAGGAACTCTCCCCATGGAGTGTTCTCACTGCTAGCAGCAGGCACTGGCTGTGCAAACATGTTGTGAGCTGCAGCCAGTGCAGCCCTGAGAAGAGCCTGAGCTGAGAGGTGACATCACTGAACAGAATTAGTTCTGTTCTAGCCCAAACCAGGACATGGGGAAGGTGGAAATGCAGAAGCTTGGAGAAGTGAGTGGTGAAAGCTGATGCTGTTGCTGGGCTCTCCTGATGGTTTTGCTTGCTCAGATGAAGGCCCCCAGTTCTCCTTCCTTCCTTTCTGTTCATTTTATTCAGAGGAGGTGTTCTCATTAGACTGTGTGTGTGAAAGGGTCCTGGCTGCTATCTGAGCTGGATAATAAGGGAGTAAGCCAAGAGCAGCAGCATTTATAACATGAAAAGTGATTTTCTTCAGAGCATTAATGAGTGGTGACCTAAGCACAGGTAAATTGGCTGTAGGCTTTTTTCCTCTTTCCTCCTAAACCTATGATCATTTCCCTCCCTGGGCAATCTGTCCTTCACCACCATTAGCTTGGAGTTTTTTGTCTACATTCAGAAGTTGAACCACTTTATCAGCAATTGCTGTGTGCTCCTGTGGGCTGGAGAGTGCTGTGGTGAGTCAAAGGCATTTCTAACAGAATGGCTCCTTCTTGTGCTGGGAGAGGAATAATGGCTGTGAGATCCAGCTTGAGAGAGCTAAATTTAGAGTGTGCTTGTGCATTGTAGCTGAGCTGATAGATGTCAGCCTGGTGCTGCAGGGAAAGGTTTTGCTCCCAGCATTGTGCTCCCACCGATCTTTTGGGGCTGATACCTCTCTGATTCCTTCCTTTTTCAGTACAGATAATTTCCTTCCAGCTTAACTCCTTGAGCCACCTCACTGTGGATCCAGGCTTAGAAGCTGGAGAAGAAATGTCTCTTTTTGGCAGCAACAGGTGGTTAGATCTGTTGAGTGACAGTGCAGAACCACATCCTAACTGAAGTCTCTCCTGCCAGTCAGCTGTGTCCATATTTGAAGGGTGTTTGCTCTTGTTCTGCTCTGTCCTCTGTGGTAAGAGATGTGTGGGGCAACCACTGCAAAAGCAGTGATTTTATATTGCTTTGGTAGCCTCAGTTGAGTTATTTCTTCTGGAAGGAGCTGCATTTGCTTACAGCCACCAAAATATGTGCAGAGAATTGTGGGCAGATGGTGGGTTTGAGGGCACCCTCAGCAAGGCTGCAGGTGACCCCAAGCTGAGGGGTCTGGTTGACACACCTGAGGGATGGGATCCATCCAGAGGGACCTGGATGAGAAGTGGGTCCAAGTGAACCTCCTGAGGTTCAACAAGGCCAAGGGCAAGGTCAGGGCAACCCCTGGGATCACTCCAGGCTGGGGCTGAAGGGCTGGAGAGCAGCTCTATGGAGAAGGACTTGGGGCAGCTGGTAGGGGGAAAGCTGGAGCTGAGCTGGCAGTGTGAGCTCCCAGCACAGAAGCCAACCCTGGTTGGTGATCAGGAAGAGTCAGGCCCATGAAACTGCTGCCTCTCTGAGGAGGGGAAGATTTGCTGGACAGGGGAGCTGTGAAAGGAGCCCTCTGGGATCCCTGGGCAGTCTGGGTGATAGCAGAGGTGTGCTTGGGATGCAGAAGGGTCACCACCTCTCTTTGTAGATATTGATGATGCCATACTGCAGGGGAACAGTATCCTGGAACTTAAAGGGAAATGTTGATCTCAAAAGAAAAGTGAAATTTTAAGGCCACTAATAAGCAGAGTTGGAGGAAGACTTCTAGTCCTGAGACAGGCAGCTTGAAAGCAGTAGTTTGGAGGGTGAGTTCAGCAGCCTCTTGGGCTCTTTCTGAAATACTTAATACTTCTCAGAGGGCTTTGAGTTGGTGACTGCAGCAGGTTGTGCTTGATGGAGGAGGTCCTGAGCTGTCCCATGGTTGTTTGCACTCGCTGTCAGATTCAAGGCTGCTTAGTGATGCTTGCTGTGTGTGGTAGCTGTGTGTGTGTGCAGTGTTTGCCTCCCATGAGGGCAGGAGAGGAGAGTGAACACAGGTTGGAGGTTATTGAGCTGTAGAAGGTCGTGATGACAGCCTCCAAGGTGGCCTCTGCAAAATGCTTCACCTGCAAAGGGATGTGGGGCAAAAATGTGCTGCTCTTTGGCTCAGCTGGAGCAAAACCATGCACTTTCTGGAAGGATTTTAATGCTGCTTCCAGATGTTAATGGAGTAGTACTTGTAATGCTGTGTTTTGGGGGAGGAGCCTTTTGCTGAATGTAACCTTGGGCAAAGCTTAAAACAAACAACAACAAAATCTCTCAAGTGAAATAAGAAAGGATCCAGAGTTGGCAGTCATACAACTATGGATTTGTGAGGGAAGGCCAAAACTGTGGTCTGCCTCTTATCATAAAGAATGTAATAGCAAGGTCTGGCCTCAGCCCCTTGCCTACAGAGGCAGAAGGGTTACCCCTGCTAGCTCCAGTCCTCCTGCAGCCTTCAGTGCTGAGCCTCAAACCTCTCCTTGAAGTTCAGAAGAGGAGAGTTGCTCAGATGGTTGGTGTGGGGTTGTGAATTCAGGGCCTCTCTGTCCTCCTGCAGGATTTCAGTCTCTGCTTTCCTTGGGGAGGAGGTACCCCAGGCCTTGGTAGCCCCAGGCCTCCCATCCTTTCCCTATGCTGGGTACAGGAGTCAGGTCACCTGTTATGCCACCTTGGGGTCTAGAGCACAAGTGTGGTGAGGAGCAGCTGAGGGAAGTGGGCTTGGTTAGCCTGGAGATGAGGAGGCTGAGGGGAGACCTTCTCACTCTCTGCAGCTCCCTGAGAGGAAGTTGGAGCCAGGTGGGAGTCAGTGGCTTCTCCCAAAGAACAAATGACAGGGTGAGAGGAAACAGCCTTAAGTTACACCAAGGAAAGTTCAGGTTGGAAATTAGAAACCATTTCTTCCCTGAAAGAGTGGTTAGACTTTGGAAGAGGCTGCCCAGGGCAGTGGTGGAGTCCCCATCCCTGGAAGGGTTGAAAATCTGTGGAGATGTGGTGCTGAGGGCCATGGTTTAGTGGTGACCTGGCAGTGTTAGGTTAATGGTTGGACTCCATGATCTTGGAGATCTCTTCCAACCAAACTGATTCTGTAATTCTCTCAGCTGGTACCAGTCAGCTGCTGCTGTGCCATGCTGGAGGTTGCTGTTCTGTGCTGTGTCTTTGAAGGGCAGTAGAAGTCCAAAAGCATGCAAACCTTTGTCAGAAGGGCTCCAGGATGGCAGGCAGGAAAGGTCAGTGCAGCTGCTTTGCATCACAGGCTGTGTTAAAACACAGCAACATTTCTTCTCTGGAATTGCCTTGCTTCCTAGTTGTCACCCAGGTGAAGTGTGCTGCATAGATAGATTTCACTGGGAATTGCTCTGGATGCACTGGCCACCTGGGATAATGTCTCATTATCTCCCTCACTGTGTGCAGGCTCAAATTAACCAGAAGCCAAGGGCAGAGATGAAATTTGAAGCAAGTTTGACTCTGTCTGTCACTAACAGCTAATCTATGCAGTCAAGGGCCATTATGTTAACTCCTCTATTGCCACCATCCTGAGTGAGCAGGTTGGAGAAGCAGCTCCAGGATGGATGGCAAAGGAAGCTGCTGCCTTCATGGAGGAAAAACCTGGACTGAAAGCTTGTTTGTAATGCTCCTGTCCTGGGCAACCTGGTCTAGGAGGTGGCATCCCTGCCCATGGCAGGTGGGTTGGAACTTAGATGATCTTTAAGGTCCCTTCCAACCTGGGCATCTCCATTGACCTGAGTGGGCAGAGCTGGCCACAGTCAGAGGGAAGTTGGGGGTTGGACTAGGGGATCTCCAGAGGTCCCTTCCAACCCCTAACATTCTGTGAAATGAGCTCCATCCTGGCTGCATGCTGGGAAGGTTAATTTGTGTTTTGATGGTGTACATGTATGGATGGGGCACTTCTTAAGTAGAAGGAGTAGTTACCTTGTGCTAAAAATGCTTCAGATATTCATTCCCCTCTCTACAAAATAAGGATAACTGCTTCTTGATCTGCCAAAAAGGGCTGTGTGGGTTTAATTAAGGTTTGCAAAGTGCTTGTGGATAGCATCTTTCATCTGAGACTCTAAAGGCAAAACATGTTCTAGGCATTCTCACTCAGCTCTGCAGTTACTCTTCCAGCTGTCGTGAGCTGTGCCAACAAAAACTCCTCTCCTGTCATCAAGGGATTGGTGATGCCTTCTGACTTGTTTTGATTGTGATATTCTCTTCCCCCCACTGCTTCTCCCCACACACTTGCCATGCAAAATGTAGCATGCTCTCCAGATCTGGGGGAGAGAAGAAACCTGTTCTTTCCCATCACACGTTTTGTGTCTCAGCTTCTGTTCTCTCTTACTCCCTTTCTTGGCCCTTTGAGGGGGGTCAGGGTCTCTTACTCTGTCTTTCTTCTTGATAAATACTGCCCTAGTTTATTAAATCCCTGTCACTCCAGAGAGGAGTGGTGCCCCATGCACTGTCATGGATGGTGGCATCCTAGATGAATTCCTCCTTTCCCTGGATTCAGCTTCCCCTGAGTTCATGCTCACAGCTTTTGGGGAGTTAAGGCCTACAGCTCTGTTCTCCCTAATGCTAATTTTATTGCTAACATTACTTTGTGAAAACCTCTTCATAAAAATGGATATTACTCAAATTCAGTTTTAAAGGCAAGGTTTGTTATGTATATAGTCTCCAAGAGAATAATATTAAGCCTAACAATTGTGAGATTGTGTAGCTATGGCTGAGGTGCAGCCTTCCTGACCATAAGTGTATCTGTGTAGAAAGGGAGAAACACCTTTGGCTTTCAAATTCATTTGCTGCTGTTGATAGTTTCTGTGGGACTGAGTCCTTGCACTCTGTGTCCTGCTGTCTTCATTCATCCCACCACGTCCCTCTCAGAATCCCAGAATGGTTGGGGTTGGAAGGGATCTTTGGGGATCATCTATTCCAATCCCCCCTGCCCCCTGCTAAAGCAGGGTCACCCACAGCAGCTTGCCCAGGGTCACCTCCAGCTGCCTTGGGAATCTCTCCCCAGGAGGAGACTCCACAGCCTCTCTGGGCAGCCTGGGCCAGGGCTCCGACACCCTCACACCAAACTAGCTTCTCCTCCTGTTCAGCTGGAAGCTCCTGGCTTCCAGTTTGTGCCCAGTGCCCCTTGGGCTGTCCCTGGCCACCCCTGACCAGTCTCTGGCCCCAGCCTCTTGCCCCCAAAGCCTTTAGCTCTTGCTCAGCATTGAGCATCTGCCCTCTGGGGCTGTTCTTCTGCAGGCTAAGCAGCCCCAGGGCTCTCAGCCTTTCCTCCTGCCAGAGATGCTGCAGTGCCCTCAGCATCTTCCTAGCCTCTGCTGGACTCTCTCCAGTAGTTCCTTCTCTTTCATGGTCCTTACAATGCTGTCCCACAGTTGGTGCTTGGCAGCAGTGGTTGCCCCTGCAGAGGTGAGTGTGTCTGTAGCTGGACTGAGCACAGGCAGCCTCCAAGGGAAGTACAGGTGGGGGGAAATGGGGTTTGGGGAAGCTGGGTACCTGAGAGCATCCTCCCAGGTCCATCACTTGGGTAACTCTGGCTATTGCTCTTATTCTTGTGAGGATTCATTAATCCTGACTTAAGAAGCATAAGAATTCAATGTTTTGTGGAACTGGAAGGAAGTGCAAAATATCATTTGAAGTCTTGGAGTGTTTAAGCTCATGATTGTCTGTGGGAATGAAGGCTGCAGAGAAATGACTTCCAGAGTAGCTGTGTATGGCTGCTTTCATCAACCTGGGCATTAAAGCTCGATCTGTTTGCTTTAGCACTTAAACCCTAGCTCTTGTTTGCCCTTCAGATGAAGTAATGCTGTGGGAGAAGGAGCTGGAGCCTGTCCCACTGTGTGCATCTCTATCAGAGAGTGAGCTGCTTTGTAGTGACAAATCTTTCATTATTGGCAAGGGTTTAGGAGCCAGAAGAGTAAAATGCAGTCTGATAACTTGTTTCCCTCTTGAAATTCCAAGTCATATATCACAGAGTACACGACAAGATGTGGTTATTCTCTTGCCTGCTGCTCCTGGCTTGAGGGATTTGATGCTCCAAATTGAAGTGAATATCCCTGGGCCCTCCTCAGGGTGGGGGCAGAGTCGTGCAATTGAGGCCGATTTGTGTCCGTGTTCTGTCAGCCTGAACTTCATTATGGGAGCTGAGATGTTTGACTCCCCCAGAAAATGCAGCAAGTTCCTTCTCTCCCTAGAAAAGAGTTCTGAATTCTGCCAGTTGATGCTTTGCAAAAGCATAAATCTTAGCCTGATGCATGCACCTCACTCCTTAGCATCTGGGATGTCCACTGGCTAGGGATGGCAGGAGCTGAGACGTGATCCACCCCTGCCTCCTTGTGCTTTGGTGCCTTCAGAGGGAATGGAAGAGCTTTGCTTGAGCAATGACTTAACCAACAAGTCTGATTCAAATGAGGTGGGCTTAGCTCAGCATCCTAATCATCACTTGCTCTTTTATGCAGATGCTGAGGTTTGAGCTTACAGCAGCACATTTCCTGCTGTCCCTGGGCTGTGTGTCCTTCATGGTGCACTGAGAGAGGTGTTCTCAGTGCTGGTCTCAGCCAGGGGAGGCTTGGAGTTGCCTATTTTTGCTAAAGAGCTCTTGATATTTTCTTGAGAAGTGTCAGGACATGTTGTCTGGTGTTTGGAAACAGTTGTGCTTTGCTGTCTGTTTTGGAAGGGTTGGGTTTTTCCCTTCCCCTAACTCCCTTTCCCATCTGCCTGCCCAGCAGTGGCAATGCACATGTCTCTCGTGGTGACTTAACTGTGACCAGCAGCTCTGCAGGTGGGAATAGAGGGCAGGTGGCTTTGAGGAGAGACTTGGAAGAGGAAATGAAGCCAGATACAGGGCCTGCATGTGCAGAGCTTGTTTCTCTAATTCTGACTAGGTGCAGTTCTGCAGTGTAATCGTCCTCATGGCTACTGACAAAGTTGGGTGAGGTAACAACCAGGGAGGCTGTTGAGCTGTACCCCTGGACTGGGAACCAAGCTGCTTCTCTTCTGTGCATCATCTTGTGTAGTGCTGTTGCTGAAAATTGGAGCTTCTCCTCCTGCTCTTGTGGGACTCCTTATTGTTCCAGTAGAGCTTCATCATCTGAAGAAGGCTCCACACTGCATTTCCAAGATGGTAATTCTGTCATTTGAAGCACAGCCTTGTGTATCATTGCCAGACAATTCCTCTCTCTTCAAACACAGGGAGCCATCATTGCCTGGTCCTCTCTCAGCTGCTTTTTACCTTGCTCTTAGCTCTGGGGCTCTTCTGTTCCTGGAGCAGAAGGGATCAAGAAGCAGGCTTGGCACAATATGGTTCATAGAACCATTAAGGTTGGGAGAGACCTTAAAGATCAGCAAGTCCAACCAGTAACTAACACTGCCAGGTCACCCCTAAACCATGCCCCTCAACATCACATCTCCACATCTTTTCAACCCCTGCAGGGATGGTGCCTCCACCACATCCCATTTCCTAGCAGGCTAGCATTTCTGAAGCTGGGTGAGCTCTTACCCCACCACTACATCGTGTTTTCCCTGAATTCACACCCCCTAAAAAGTCTGTTCCCCTTCAGAGTCAGCACAGTAAAGTGAACTTGGGGAAGAAATTTGTTATTCCTTAATATTTTCAAACTCCCTGCTCTCCCATATATGTATTTTTTTTTAGCAGATACCTCCTGTTGAGCTCTTTTGTGAGAGAAAAGTCGAGATACAAAGCTCTTAACAGCTGACTCCTGGGCTACAGCACTCAAGCATAATAGCCTTAAGCATCACATAATGCTTTCCATTCCCAGATCTCTAAGCCCTAGCCAGCTTTACCTTCACAGCTCTGTGGAGACAGAGCCATCTGGGAGGTGCAAAGATGATTATCAAGTAGAAGAGCAGCGTCACACTTCAGTCTGGGAGCAGAAAGTTGGGCTGAGGCTGCTGTGGGGTGTTTGGAAGAGTTGGGAGCTTCATGGCTCATCTGCATGTGGATCTGCAGGCAGAGGGCTCTGAATTGAGCTTCTCAGGTTCTTCAGTTGTTTGAAGGATGTGAAATTAAGTTTTTAACTCAGAATGAAATGTGCCTAAAGCTTTGTCTTAATTTACTTCCAGAGTTAACTGAAGCTAATTTGCAAGAAGGTCACTTCTGCAAATAGAGGTTGAGTGTGGTTGAACTAATTGCCTTGGATTAATACCCTTTTAGTTAAAATAGAGTCATTTTCACTGCCTGGCCCCAGAGTGAAGACAGAGCTGGGTTAGGACCCAGGAATTCTTGCTGTTGTCAGAGGCTTTTGGCTTGCTATTATTCATGCCCCATTTCTGTGCCTTTGATGTGGGCAGGCTGAGTGGTTTGTGTCCCTTCCCATGTGTTGGGCTGTGCTGAGCTTTCCCTGGGCACAGCATCCAGCGAAATCTGCCTTCCTCTGCAGATGCCTTGAGCCTAGCAGAGCACTTTTCATTCTGGGTGGATTGTAAAAGAAGTCATGTTGTTTTCCAGAGCAATAAATAAGAGAAGCTTCCTCCATCCTTTCAGGAAATGCCAATTTCTGTCTCTACCATTTCTGAACTCTAGTGAAAAACAATGTTCCTGTGAAATAGCAAAGGGTTTAAAGATGCTGTAAAAATGAAAGCCAAAATCATTTAAAACAAAGGCTTGGGCACCTGATGGTTCTGTTTTCCCCTGGAAAACACTTTTCCCTTGTGGACATAGTAAAAGCTGTGAATAATCTTGCTTAGAGCTTGATTCTCAAGATTTTGAGGCTAGTCTGCTGAAAAGCTCTTGAGCCTGCACACACATAATTCATCCTTCCTGGCAAGTGCTCCAGTGCTGCTTTTCCTTGTAAAATCAATAAGTGGAGATAAAGAAGAAAAACAAGCACTAAGATCTGGGAGTGAAGGGGGGAGATGATGCTTTGCAGGTACTTGGATGAGATGAAATTGAAGCCTTTTTTTCCTCCTCTCAAGCTGCTGTTCTTTTTGTATCTCATGGCTTTGGAAACCTTGTTCATTCTCCAGCTCCTGCTAGGAGGGAAACTCCTGCACTGCTCTGAACTCTAGCAGATGGCTGTTGGGTAAGTGAGCAGGAGAAAAGGGAGCTACCAGAGATGGAATAGAATCTCTCTCTACAAAAGCACCTGTAGAGAGATAGAATCATTCTGAATGGAAGAGATCTTTAAGATCATCAAGTCCAGTCTTTAACCAGTGCTGCCAGGGCACCACCAAACCACGGCCCTCAGCACCACATCTCCAGGGCTTGGAAACCCCTCCAGGGATGGGGACTCCACCACTGCCCTGGGCAGCCTGGGCCAGGCCTTCACAACCCTTTCAGGGAAGAGATTGTTCCTCATGGCCAACCTGAACTTCCCCTGGCACAACTTGAGGCTGTTACCTCTTGTCCTCTTCCTTGTTCCTTGGGAGAAGAGCCCAAGCCCCAGCTGGCTCCAGCCTCCTCTCAGGGAGCTGCAGAGAGTGAGAAGATCTCCCCTGAGCCTCTTCTTCTGCAGGCTAACCAACCTAAACAACTCCCTTGCCATAGATGATACCTTACTGACTGTGTTTCTTCATGGCATGGCTGGAACTCCAGTTGTCAGAAACCCTATTTTATTTGGTTTGTGTTTTTTATAGGAGAAATCCAAGGCAAATACTGAAACCTGTTTGAATTTCTTGTTTGAGGCATGTTAAACATCTTCTGTTAGCACAACCAGACACAGTTGAGGCTAATACATAAAAAGGCAGTTAAAAGTGGATATTTGGCTTCTGTCTGCTGGTGCTGTGAAATTCCTGTTTCAGTCTAGATATTTGATTTCCTTTTCCAAACAAAATTTTACCTCCTGTGCTCTGGGTCATGGTTTCTTGGTGGACATGGTAGTGTTGGGTGGATGCTTGGATTCAAATGATCTCAGAGGTCTTCTCCAACTACAGTGATTCCATGAACATGCAGTGCTCTGCACCTTTCTTTCATAGGAACCATTCTTGGGTGGGGTTGTGACAGGACAAAGCTTGATGGTTTGAAACTAAAAGAGGGAGATTCAGACTGGATATGAGGAAGAAATTGTTGGTGCTGAGGGTGGTGAGAGCCTGTCCCAGGCTGCCCAGAGAGGTGGGAGATGTCCCAGCCCTGGAACCATCCCAGCTCAGGTTGGTTGGGGCTGTGAACAACCTGCTCTCTCAGAGATGTCCTTGCTGAATGCAGGGGGTTGCACTAGATGACCTTTGAAGCTTCCTTCCCACCCAAACCATTCTGTGATTCTCTGATTTGAAGGGTCTGTGTCTCTCTGGGCTGATAGAGTGAAAGCAAGTCACTTGGGTTTTATTCTCTTGAGTGCTCTTTCACAGTTTCTGCAGTCTGGAGGCACCTCCTTCCAGAAGCTAAACAAAATCAAAAGGAGATCTGAGACTTTTCAGTCTTGCAGTTCTTCTTTGCAGCACCTGGGTGCTTCTCAGAGGTGTGTGCAGCAGAACAGATGTCTCAGACAGTAAAGTGAAAGCCACCAGCTTTTATTTGTGTGACCAGTGTGTGTTGATTGCTTGAGGTATTGCAAGTTCTAAAGCAGTTAAGTGAAATTACCAGGAAATTACCATTATTTAGGTCAGCTAGATGTCTTTTGAGTTGCTTTTGTGTGGAGCTGGTTCTTGCTACACCCATTAAAGTTGTGGCTGAAGAAGGAAACTGCTGCATAATGTGATGTAGGCAGCATTTCTTGTACACCTGTACCCTCTGGGGGTGACAGGTAACTGTGTGGGAAGGAGATGGTTCTGAATAGCTTTGCATGGGGTGCAGTACCTCTGCATGGTGTTCAGTGAGTGTCATTATGTCCAAGCCTTCAGCATCTTCTCTTTAGATGACCTTGTTGATCAGGTGTGGAGATGTTAAGGTTCACAGAATCCCTGAATCTCAGCATGGTTGGAAGTGACCTTTGGAGATCATCCAGTCCAACCCCCCTGTAACAGCAGGGTCACTCCCAGCAGCTTGCCTAGGATCACCTCCAGCTGCCATGGGAATCTCTCCCCACAAGGAGACTCCACAGCCTCTCTGGGCAGCCTGGGCCAGGGCTCCAACACCCTCACAACAAACAAGCTTCTCATCCTGCTCAGGTGGAACCTCCTGGCTTCCAGTTTGTGCCCAGTGCCCCTTGACCTGTCCCTGGCCACCCCTGACCTGTCTCTGGCCCCAGCCTCTTGCCCCCAGCCTTGAGGTCTTGCTCAGCGTTGAGCATCTCCCCTGTGGGGCTGCTCTTCTGCAGGCTAAGCAGCCCCAGGGCTCTCGGCCTTTCTTCCATCTTCTGAGAGAATGCTGTAGTGCCCTCAGCATCTTCCTAGACTCTGCTGGACTCTCTGCAGTAGTTCCTTGTCCCTCTTCAACTGGGGAGCTCAGAACTGGATCCAGCTGTGGCCTGACTAGGGCAGGGGACAAGCTCCCTTGACCTGCTGGCCACACCCTTCTTAATTCAGGCAAGGAGACCATTGGCCTTCCTGGCCAGGAGGGCACATTGCTGGCTCTTAGTGAACTTCTTGTCCACCAGCACTCCCACATCCTTCTCCACAGAGGACATGATAGTGTGGAAGTCAAAGCTCAAGGATTAAATTTGCTCCCTGGGAATCCCAGTTTGGTTTTATGGCTGAAGTCTGGATTTGGGTTTGTTGTCCCCAGTTTGGGCAAAGGTGAAGTTTGTGTTCAGATCTATACAGCTCCAGTTCCTGCCATGCTTAAGATGATTGCTTCTGCCATGTAAATGTTAAGGTTATGTTTCCCTTCAGTGCACGGAGATTGTGCAGAGGCTTTGGAGAGGTCTGTGCTGTATAAAGCATGTGGTGTGAAATCAAAGAAGACCCAGAGCTCCCTGTCCTGGACAGAATGGAGGTATTTTAATTGAAGACAGCAGTGCTTTTGTTAATGGCATGCAGCTGCTTGTCATTGTGCATCTTTGTGGCACACTGAAGTAGTGAGATGCCAAACATCACCCAAGTCCTAGGTCTTCCAGAGACTGAGGGGAATGGAGGCTCTGTCAGCTCCAGAGTGTTTCTGCAGATGTGTGTGCACTGTCTGGAGCCCTCTTGTTCCCTCCTGATGGCTCTGCCTGTGGTTCTGGGATGAATCAGAACAGCTCACTAGGGGACAGGATTGAGAAGAACCCAGGCCTGAGCAACTGTGTGAAGCTCTCAAGGCTCTGGTTGTGCCTCTCAAGGCTGTGGCTGTGCCTCTCTGGCTCAGAATGCTCCCCAGGAGGCACCGAGGCTGTGTCTGGCTGCGGGTGTGAGTGGCAGCTCTGCCAAGGGATGAGCTGCTGTGCATGAAACCTGAACAAATGGCTCATTTGCATGGTTAGCTCCTATGTTTGTGAAGGCTGTTTCATGCTATAAAGCACTCAGCTTCCTTTTGGATGAGCAGGTGTTTGGCAAGGAAAGAGACATCACACCATCAGCTGGGATAGAGGAGGAATCTGCTACCCCGTGTTGATTCAGAAGTCGTGGCTGGTGTTCAGGAAACTTGGATTTGAAGAGTTCTCTGGAGTTCTTTACTTGCAAATGAAATGAGAACCCTGCTGGGCTCCACTTGTGCTTGTAACTGGTGGGCAGCAGGATCTGTTTCTGGGAAGTCCTAGGAGAATGTTGGTGATAGGATTAGCTGGGCAACTCTGAGGAGGGACTGAGTCCTGGGTCCTCTCAGCTTTGTGTGTCACTGCTGCCCTGCAGGTTCATCAGGGGGTCTTCATTAGTACAGAGTTAACATTTAGCCTTTTGCTTTGCAGACTCTCCTAGTGCTTGAAGTACTGAACCTCTGAACATGACTTAAAAGAAAGCCAGAGTGAAAATGTGATTCAAAGCAAAGCTGTAACTTCAGACCTTGCAAGGGGCCATGAAGGGGGTGGCAGGCTTTGCACTGATTTGGGTTCATCCTGCTACTCTGCTTGTATGCTACTGAGCTGTCAAGTGGATGGGCTTAGGCTCTTCTGCTCTTTATTTCCCTTCATTTTGTTCTGCCTCCATGTATTACTGGAGTGATGGCTCTGGCTTGAGGAGCAGCAGGTTGCCTGGGCTGCTGGGGCTGGAGGCCTCTGTAATGCTGCTTGCTGTGCAAGCTGTTTCCCTTCAGCATTCCCATGTACTTGCATGTGGAGTTTTGTTTGGATTGGCCAATGGGAACCATCATCTCTGAAACATTCCTGCAGGTTGGAAAGCTTTTGTCTTGAAGGAATGAAGTTTGTCTGCCCTGTCATCCTGCAGTGATTTTAACATCCTGGAAGGGGGTTGAACATCTGGGAGACAGTGGATGAAAAATGCTGCTGGGAGGCAAAGGTGCCAGGTGGAATTTCCTGAATGCAGCCTTGCTCTGGCTCTGCCCTCACAGGACACAGGGGTGAAAATAGCAATGGTTTTGGTGAAAGCTCGAGCAGTTCCTCACCCAGAGAGTGGTGCAGCATTGGAACAGGCTCCTCAGGGATGCAGTCATGGCACCAACTCTCATGGAGTTCCAGAAGCACTTGACCAATGCTCTTAGCCACATGGGGTGACTTTGGGCTTGTCCTGTGCATGGACAGGAGTTGGACTGGATTATCCCTGTGGCTCCCTTCCAACTCAGGATACTCTGTGATTCAGTCTTGGGAAGTCCCACCTATGCCAAACTGTTTATAGTCTGTTGTTCTTCTGGGGGAGAGTAAGAGGTGTGTGAGCAGCAGGTGGAGAGAGGTTCTCCTTCCCCTCTGCTCTGCCCTAGCCAGGTCACACCTGGAGTGTGTTCAGGAGTCCAGCACTACTGGACTGCTCTCTCCAGTAATTCCTTGTCCCTCTTGAACTGGGGAGCTCAGAACTTGATGCAATAAATTCTCACATCTTCCTGGTGTATCTTGCTCCCACACTTTGGCTTCATTTCAGAGTCAGAGCTATGAAATCAGTAAAGTCAGACCAGCAAAAGATGCTTAATATTTCCTGTCTTCCAGGATCATCTTCTGAGGCCACCAAGATGTTTCCTCCCTGGCAGTGTGGGGCCATGGCATGGCTCAGCATGGCTGTGTTCTTTCATTCCTATCAAAGTTGGATGGTTGGAGGGCTCAGATGGATCAATTTTGTGTAATGAATTCTTTTGCTCTTGTTACAAACAAGTTTGTAAGATGCTTTGCCTCCTGCTGAACAGGAAGTTGCTCTTGGTTTTCTTTGGAGTCTTTGTTGCTATTTGTAACCCATGAGCTCCCTTGGGAATTGCTGAGGAATGCTGAGAGCAAGGGAACCAAAGCTGATGAAACAAAGTCCCTGGAGCTTGGAAGGTCTTGAGGCACAGCTGGGAATAGCAGCCCAGTCACCCCACACCCCATCCCTTGCTTTAACTACTGTACAGGAATTCCCTCCTGCTGTGTCTCTAATAGGAACTGCAGGGCCAAATTAAGTGGGCAGATTGTAATGACTGCTGCTGAGCTATCCCAGCTGGGGAGTTACTGCAGCTCTCTGCTCCTCACTACTCATCTGGGATGTTTCCTGCCTCTTCCCCTCCAGTTCTCCACCTTGCCACATTCCAGCCTCCTCCTTGTGGGAAAGGAGCTTGACTGACCATAAAGAGCCCAGATGTTGTGGCCAGGGGCAGGAAGTGTCAGTCTGCTCCCCCTGGTTTGTGAAGCTGAAAGTAGTGAGAGCATTAATATGGATCTTGCCCTCCAGCCTGCTGGGCATTGACCTCTCCAGGTGCATCTCTGCTGGAGGAGGCAGGGAGCAGGCAGGCAGCTGGTGAGATTCATTCCTGAACACTTTATTCTTTTTAGTTGTCTTGTTTGACAGTTGGACTCAATGATCTTAGAGGACTCTTATAACTACAGAACCATTAAGGTTAGAAGAGTGCCTGTGGGCCTGTTTGGAGCTTAGAGACTCCTCTGGAGACAGCAGCTAGGTGTTTAGCTCTGCAGAGGAGCACCTCATGGTGTGGATGGACAACAAGTTCAACCATGAGCCAGCAATGTGGCCTCATGACAAGAAGACCAATGGTCTGTTGTGGTGCAGTGTGACAAGCAGGGCAAGAAAGACTCTCCTCCCTTTCTACTCTGCCTAGTGAGGCCACAGATGAAGTCCTAGGTCCAGTTGTGGGCTCCCCAGTTGAAGAGAGGCAAGGAACTGCTGGAGAGAGTCCATTGGAAGCTAGGAAGATGCTGAGGGCACTGCAGCATCTCTGGCAGGAGGAAAGGCTGAGAGCCCTGGGGCTGCTGAGCCTGCAGAAGAGCAGCCCCACAGGGGAGCTGCTCAATGCTGAGCAAGAGCTGAAGGCTGGGGGCAAGAGGCTGGGGCCAGAGTCTGCTCAGTGGTGCCCAGGGCCAGGCCAAGGGGCACTGGGCACAAACTGGAACCCAAGTTGGGGGTTGGATGGGACCTCTGGAGATCATCTGGTCCAACCCCCCTCCTAGAGCAGGGTCACCCACAGCAGGTTGCCCAGGATCACCTCCATCTGCCTTTGGAATCTCTCCCCAGAAGGAGATTTTCCATGATTTCATGCCAGAGGTGGCAAGTGGGAGAGCACAAGTGGGCATTTGGGGGCTGGAGAGAGTCTGGATGGTGTTGCCTAGTGTTAGGGGGGAGTGGAGAGGGTAGGGAACAACATGATCAAAGTAGCTTTTGTTCCCTGCAGCATAGATTATAGTAATGTTGCTATGGCCACAAAGCTCCCTCAAACTGCTGCAGCCAATTCATGGATTTCCTTTTTTATTACATCCTAAGATTGAAAATCCACTTGGCTGCCAGAAACTTCTCCCAAGGAAATCTCTGCTGCTGGAGATGTGCAGAGTTGCAGCAGAGGTTGCAGTGCAGGTAGTCAGTATTGCTGTAGTAGGGGAGGTGCTATACAGTGAATCTTTTGTTGCTGTAATTTGGGGAGGCTTTGGGGGCTGAAGTAATTAAATTAATCCAAAATATCAAGCTGCTCACTTACATCCTCTGCCTCCCTATTAATTAGTTGCTCCTGGCTCCAAGGAGATGGCAGTATCAGGGTAGCTGAGTCGGAGGCAGTCTAGACCTGTAAGCTTTAGCCCCCTCTACTCTGCTCTGCTCCCTGCAGTGCTTTCCCTGTGCTCAGGTGAGCTGCATGCTTCCCCAAACCAGGCTCTGAGCTCCCTGGCCTTGCCTCCTGTTACCACAGCACACAAGAGGCTCTTATCTTTACCCTCTCTGGGCAGCTTTGCTCCCTCCCAAAGGAGCATGTGTGGGACGTGTGTCGGGGTCAGCCCAGCTCAGCGAGCATCCCCTCGGTTCTTTCAGCCCCAGGCACGAGAGATTTCTGTCTGCTTTTCTTTCTCTTTTCAGTCAGTTTTGCCTGGAAGTACTCAGCCAGTAAAACTCTTGGGGGCAGAGAGGAAGAGAGCAGGGAGAAAGCTGGGTTTGGCTACAGCGTGGCAGGGGCTGAGATGCCAGTGCTGTGTCCCAGGAGCTCCCACAGGGGTTGGTCTCGGGGGGTTCTGGCTGGTCTTCGGGAACAAGGGTGTAAACAAGACTCCTAACCACCACTGTCTTCTCCACTGCCTGCCTTCTGTGGCCTTGGGCAAGTCATTTAGTTCTTCCTTCCCTTAATTTGCCTAATTGCTGCCTTTCGATCTCTGAGTTGTGGTAATTGGTGCTGCTGGTTGTAGACTGAGGCAGTGAGAAGGAAGCTCTCAGCTTGCAGAGTTGGAGTGGGATTCCCTGTTAGTCTGGAGGCAGGCAAACAGCAAAACTCATTTCCTGTGTTTAATGTGACCACATGGAGGTGATGACTGAGTTGAGAACACAAGGCTTAGCTGTTGGTGTAGGGTTACTTGCCCATTCCAGCATGGATGCTAACAGGTGGAGCTGGTGGGACCTTGTCTGGAAATCAGTTACTGAAACATATCCTAGCATTGTGTAGGTTGGGAAAGATCCCTTAAGATCCTTGAGTCCAACTGTTGACCCAGCACTGCCAGGGCACCACTAAACCATGGCCCTCAGCACCACATCTCCAGGGCTTTGAAACCTCTCCAGGGATGGGGACTCCACCACTGCCCTGGGCAGCCTGGGCCAGGCCTTGACAACTCTTGGTACAGATCCAAGGGGGAGACAGAGAAGATGAGCATTTTAGGGTGACTACATAGAGAAGCAGAGAAAGAAATCTTTCTGAGCCCTTCTCTTCTGGAGGAACTGGATGAGAAATGGAGTAAGGATTGTGGGAGAGAAATGTCCTGGATAGGGAAGGGTAGACAAGGAGACAGGTTCAGACTGCAGGCAGAGGCTCTGTGGTCTGATTTTATTGTTTTTTCCTCTTTGTTTTCACTTTTCTCATGCCACTTGCACTAACCATGCTGAGAATTTAGTGAATTTCCAAGGAAAGAGGAAAAAAAATTAACCCCTTTCTGCAGCTTGAAAAGCAGGAAACCCTCATTAGCTGTGGTGAGGCCTTATCAGCCCCTTCTCACACTGGCAGTCTTCGAGCTTTACTACCCTAAAGTCCCCTTCCCATGGCACAGCAGACTTGGACCAGGCTCTCCTTGCTCCAAAAAGCACTTTAGGATCTCAGCCAGAGCAAGGAGCTCTCCCTGGAGCTGGGATGAAACACAGAGATCTTCAAGCAGGGTCCTGACCCTTCCATGTCACCAAACCCACTCCTTGCCTCCAACAGGCTCTTAACCAGCAGCCCTCCTGTGAAGCTCTGCCAGCAGCCACAACAGATAGTGCAGGTTTCCATATGAATTTTGGCTTGCTGGAAACCCTAGGACACAGCAAGACCAGAATAATAATACCAATTACAGATATTTAATGCAGTAATTTCAGAGCCAATTAACATAATGAACCTCAGTCTCTCCCAGATAAGTAATCTCAGAACAATTGAGTTAAAGGTGGTTGGGCTGCAGCACAGAGGAAGAATGCTAAGCACTGACTGCATGAAGGGAACTGGGAAAGTTCTCCACACTGTACTTCCTCCAGAAATCATCCCCCAGCCCTGCTCTGCCTCCACATCCAACCCAAAGGAGGATCCATGGTATTTGCTGTCTGTATTTTGATAGATCACAGGGGGAATAGAGCTAACTGCATCAGCACTAGAGTGGCAGGAGGGCTAGGGCAGGGATTGTCCTCCTGGACTGGGCACTGGGGAGGCCACACCTGGAATCCTGGGGTCACTTTTGGGTCCCTCACTCCAAGAAGGACACTGAGGTGCTGGAGTGTGGCCAGAGAAAGGCAAGAAAGGTGGGGAAGGGTCTAGAGCACAAGTGTGGTGAAGAGCAGCTGAGGGAAGTGGGCTTGGTTAGGCTGGAGAAGAGGAGGCTCAGGGGAGACCTTCTCACTCTCTGCAGCTCCCTGAGAGGAGGTTGGAGTCAGGTGGGACTTGGGCTCTTCTGCCAAGGAAGAACTGATAGGACAAGAGGAAACGGCCTCAAGTTGTGCCAGGGGAGGCTTAGGTTGGATATTAGGAACAATTTCATGCCTGAAAGTGTGGTTAAGGCCTGGTCCAGGCTGCCCAGGGCAGTGATGGATTCACCATCCCTGGAGGGACTCAAGACACATGGAGACATGGCACTCTGCATCATGGTTTAGTGTCAGGGGGGAGTTGGGTCCATGGTTGGACTTGATCTTAGAGGTCATGTCCAACCTTCAGGATTCTGTGGTTCTCTGAATGCAGTGCAGGGAGGGAAACACCTGCAGGGATCTGCTGCAAAGCTTGTGGCCACTGAGGGCCTTCTGGTTGCCCACTTGGGCTAATGACCTTAATCACACATCCTGTTCACCTGAAAAAAGCTTTTAAAAACCATTTGGGAATAAGAACTGTTAGTCCAGGGAAGACAGAACCACTTGGAAGGTGAACTGTGGATGTGCAGGTGGAAAATTACTTTTAGGAGGCAAGAAGTGTGCAGTAAGTTATGTTTCCACTCCTGACTGTGCTGCCTCAGCTTGTTTGGAGAAGGGATAACTTCTGCCAGCAGAGTGTGTGGACAGCACAGTTTCTACCCAGTTAGGAGGTCCTCATACAACCAAAACTATTCTTTTCCCTCCCACCTCTCCAGTTTGGCCAAAGCTGTTTTCTCCTTCAGCAGGCAGAGTGAAAGCTTTCTTAAGGGTTACTGACAGCCTGGTGAGCTTGGATGAGCTGTGGCATAAGGGATCCTCTCTGAACTGCAGAGCACAGGCAGCATTTCACTAATCTGCTGTAATGGGATCTCTGTGCCCAGCAGAAGTTGTCATGTGGGCTGGAGCTTGGTGTTGGCAGGAGGATGTCAAAAAGAAGGGAGGGCTGCTGGATAATGGGTGAGGAAAGTAAGGGGTTGGGATAGGAGCCAGAAAGTGGAGCAAGGACAGTGTTAGCAGGTAGGAGATGAGGTGCAAGAGGAGGAAATGAGAAGAGGTGTCAGAGGAAAGGGGAGGAAATGAGGATCTGTTTTCAGTTCCTCTCAAGCCTTTCTTTCTAAGCACACATTTGTTTCTGCTCTGTTCCCTGGTGATGCCTCTGGCAGAGGGCTGGAGGAATGCTGGGCTGCTGTGGAGTTCACTTGCTGGGCATGGTTTCTTGCCCAGGAGTGGGGCAGGACACCCAGGAGGTGTTTGTGGGAAGTGTGGGGTCACCCTGCCTGGGCCAGAGTAAGGCCAAGCCTTGGGCTGTGTGTAGGACCCAAGAATTGTTCCATTCCTGCATTGTATCTACCATGATAATGACTGCACTTCTTGGAGCCTGATTTCTGCAGCAGACAGAAAAAGGAGACCTGGGCTGCTTGGCTGGGCCCAATGTCTCTTTAGGACAGTGACAGAGGACCCAGTAGTGAATGCTCAGGGGCAAGTGGCAGAGCAGGTGTGGAGAGTGATTCCTCTCCTGGTCAGAGACTGGTTTGGGTTGGAAGGGACCTTTAGAGGTCATCTAGTTCAACCTTCTGTTCTTGTGTTTGCCCTTTGGTCAGAGATGTGTGCTCAGAGGTGCTGCTGCAGGCTGAGGTGGCCTTGCTGGATGAGAAGGACCTGAGCTGGCTGGGAGAGCTGAAGTGCAGGGAAAGCTAAGTGTGCTCCCTCTCATTTCAAAGGCAGGGGTGGGCTGGGCTCTTCCATGGCTGCCACATGTCAAGCAGTGGATGGGGATGTGCTGCAGGAGGTGGGAATGGGAGCAAGGATGTCAAGGGAGGGCAGTGTCAAAGACTAGTGCAGCCCTTCTGAAAGGGGAGGACCAAAGTGACTGTGGGACACAGTCCTCTGTGAGTAGCCAAAACCTTTCTATTGCTGCAGAAGCAAGGTCTCTGCATTGGTCAGCTCTGTACATGATGAGAAGGGCTCATAAGAATACAAAAGCCTTTAAAACATTGCAGCCCAGTTCACAATCCCAGCACTCCCTGTTTGCACCAGTGCCCAGCCCAGGAGGCCAATCTCTGCCCTAGCCCTGCTGCCACACCAGTGCTGATCCAAGCCAGGATGCTTTTGGTCTTCTTGGCCACCTGGGCACTCTGCTGCCTCAGCTTCAGCTGCTGGCCACCAACACTCCCAGGTCCTTTTCCCCCAGCAGTTTTCCAGCCACTCTGCCCCAAGCCTGGAGCCTTCATGGGGTTGTTGTGCCCCAGGGTCAGCACTTCACCTTGTTGAACCTCATGTGCTGGCAGAAGATACAACTTTAAGGATCCTGCTTTCTCCTCCTTTGTATTCTCCTGTTCTCCTCTTGTTTGTTTGGCAGAAACCCAGAGCTCTGCTTGGCCTTTCCAGCACCAGGAGAAGAGATGAGCTGGGCTGTTGTCTGCATTAGACATTGCTGATGCAAACTCCAAGCTAAATGGAAGCTTGAGAGGTTGCTTCTTGTTAAGGTGCTGTGAGTTGAGAAGAGTATTAGAGAGATGTTAGAGCTATATGGGACACTGGAGAGAAAATATTGATTTGCAGAAGGAAATCTCCTTAGAGGCAGTGGCTAAACACACTGTGGGCAAGGGAATCCTTTTCCCACTCCAGCTGCCTGTGTGGATGCCTGGAGCTTTGCAAAGAAATTCTCCACAGTCTGCTGCACACACTGTAGAATTAAGGACAAACTTTGCTGCTCCTGTTCTGAAAATATTGATATTTGCTTATTATTGGAGTCTGGGATCAAGAAAAAAAACATCTCAAGGCTTTTTTCCCCCTTGCATTCCAGGAGCAGCACAGGACTGTGTCAGCCTTCCTGTGCACTCATCTCCTGAAGGTTTGCCTGCTTTACATTACAAATGGATTCTTTAGGTTGGGGTTGAAATGACAGAGCTTCCATCTGGGAACTGCTTTAGGTTTTAATTTGGAAAAGCAGCCTATAAAACACACCCTCATAAAAGCAGTTTGTCCTTTCCAATGTGCTAGAAAATGATCCTCAGCAGCCTCTTCAGGCACTCTGCTTCCTTGGAGTTCAACTCCATGGCATGCTCAGAGAGAGGCTTGAAGTGGCTTTTCATGGCAGGGTCAGGCATCAATTCCCAGCATGGATCATTGGGGGAAGATAAATACAGGGATCATAGCAAGGAACTTGGAGTCACTGCAGGTTTTGTAGCACTTACTGTGCCCAAGGAGCTTAGTGACCCTCAAGTTGCTGTCCAGTTTTGCTTGGGAATGAGATGGGCTCAGAGGGTGTGCTGTGAAAATCTGTGGTGCCTGGAGATGTATTGGGTGTTGGCTGGGGGCTCACAGTGCTTCAGGCTGATCATCTGTCCCCTCACTTGAGGAAGGACACTGAGGTGCTGGAGTGTGGCCAGAGAAAGGCAAGGAAGGTGGGGAAGGGTCTAGAGCACAAGTGTTGTGAGGAGCAGCTGAGGGAGCTGGGCTTGGTTAGCCTGGAGAAGAGGAGGCTCAGGGGAGACCTTCTCACTCTCTGCAGCTCCCTGAGGGAGGCTGGAGTCAGGGGGAGCTTGGGCTCTTCTGCCAAGGAAGAACTGATAGGACAAGAGGAAACAGCCTCAAGTTGTGCCAGGGGAGGTTCAGATTAGATATTGGGAGGAGTTTCTTCACTGAGAGGGTTATCAAGCCCTGGAAGAGCCTGCCCAGGGCAGTGGTGGAGTCACCATCCCTGATGGGACTGAAATGATGTGGAGATGTGTTGCTGAGGGACATGGCTTAGGGTGACCTGGCAGTGTTAACCAGCCCCAGGGCTCTCAGCCTTTCCTTCTCCCAGAGATGCTCCAGTGCCTTCAGCATCTTCCTAGCCTCTGCTGGACTCTCTCCAGTAGTTCCTTGTCTTTTCAGTGCTCACTGTGTCTCCAGCTCTGCCCAGCACAACTGAGTGTTTGGTACAGAGGGAGGAGTAAGACATCACTTAACAGCTGAAGAATTCACCAGCTGATACTGTCAGTTTTCCATAGGGTGATAGAGATTTCCCAGCTTTTGAGCTGATGCTCTTGCTCATGAGCCTGGCAGAGCCTCTGTGTCTCCTTCTCCCCTTGGGAGCTCTCTTGATTAAGTCATTCCTGCTTCATGGGACCTCATGGAGAGCCCATGCTGCCAGAAGTAATGAGCTGAATACACTGGCAGTGTCAGGTGCTGCAAAGCTTTCCTTCACTTCTGATTCCTCCTTATTCTGGGTGGGCTTGCTTACAATAGAGTCAGATTTTTGTCAGGTGGATGTTTTTTGCAGCTTGGATACAGAGAAGCAGAGTTAGGCAAGAGATTGTGCAAAGCAGGAAGGTGTCTGGCAGTGTTTGACCTGCAGGAGTTCTATCTGCTCACTTTCTCCTTCACTCCAAGTATTACTTGCTTCAGGGGTTGTGAGAGACTTAAAAACCCCAAACCACCACCAAAACATGTGCAGTCCTGATAATGGAAATGTTAATTGTGTATCACAACATGCAGTCCTCTTCTGCCTGTTCAGAAACCCTGCTGGTGGCCTGGCCATAAGCAGAATGAAAGAGAGTTTTGCTTAAAGCACTTGTTAGGATGCTTCTGTAGAGCTGTTAGCTTCATGGCAGCAGCAGGGAGGGCTGGTGGAGTGCCACTGGTGTGCTGAGGAGCTGCTGTGGCCAAAGAAAGTGTTGAGGTCTTTTCCCAGAGGAACCTGCAGCCTAAACTGGGTAATGCAGCACAAGTCACAGAACATAGAATGTTAGAGGTTGGAAGGGAGCTCTGGAGATCATCTAGCCCAAGCCCCTGGCAGAGCAGGGGCACCTAGAGCACAGGTGTTGTGAGGAGCAGCTGAGGGAGCTGGGCTTGCTTAGCCTGGAGGAAAGAGCCTCAGGGGAGATCTTACTTTCTACAACTACTGCTTTTTGAGGACAGCTTCTCTTGTTTCATCATTTTTCTGCTGTCCACAGTAATAAGAAGTTGAGTGGAGTATCTGATGCTTGTAGGTGGGAGTAGGCTCTCTGGGAGCTCCTGGTAAAATGCTGCTCTGGATGAACTCAGCTTTGTGTGGCTAGACAGTGTCAGAGCTGCCATGGAGATAGTGTAAGGCCATGGCTGCTCCTTTGTCATCAGCACAGGAAATAAAAGTCATGTAAAGGCTGTGATAAAGTTGTAGCACTCAAAATGTGACCACAGAAGTTCTTAGCAAGAGCTTCAGCCTGGGTGATGTGATTTCCATCAAGTACAGAGCTGCTGCCATGAAAAAACCTGGGCACTTCCCAAAGCTGAGGGAGGAACAAATGGTTAGGAGAATATGGGAAGTGACTTGGAGTAATCCAGGTGACTTGTAAATGCATCCCAGACAGCAGAGGTGCAGGGGCCCAGGGGGAAGCTGCATGTGGAGGAGTGAGCAGTGTGGGCCATGCCTGAGGGAAGAGAGCTCTGCCCTGGAGAAATGGGGAGGACAGAAGGAGTTTGTGATTGTACTGAGCAGCAGTTAGGGGTTAACCTGCTAGAAAGCAGCTCCAAGGAAGAAGGACTTGGGACTGCTGGTGGATAACAGCTTCACCATGAGGTGAAGCAATGTGGCCTCATGGACAAGAAGGCCAATGGTGTCCTGGGATGCATGAAGAAGAGTGTGACCTACAGGTCAACTGGTTTAATGTGGAAAGGATTTGGAGTATCCCCAGGAGTGGGCTGTGGCTTCAGGGAAGGAGGGACACCCTCACAACAAACAAGCTTCTCCTTATGTTAGAGATGGAACCTCCTGGCTTCCAGTTGGTCCCCAGTGCCCTTTGGCCTGGCCCTGGGCACCCCTGAGCAGAGTCTGGCCCCAGCCTCTTGCCCCCAGCCTTCAGCTCTTGCTCAGCATCGAGCAGCCCCCCTCTGGGGCTGCTCTTCTGCAGGCTAAGCAGCCCCAGGGCTCTCAGCCTTTCCTCCTGCCAGAGATGCTGCAGTGCCCCCAGCATCTTCCTAGCCTCCAATTGACTCTCTCCAGCAGTTCCTTGCCTCTCTTCACCTGGGGAGCCCAGAACTGGACCCAGGACTCAGGCTGGCCAGGGCAGAGTAGGGTAGAGTCTTGACAGCACTGACCTTCTGCTCAGCCTGGGTTAGAACAGTGTATGCTGGGAGTGATTTCCCCTGGCATCTGTTTGTGTTGGGTTGCAATATCTGTCTACCTTAGTGCAGGAGAATGAGCTGAAATAAGCACACTGACAGCACAATGGCATGCCTGGCAGTGTGAGAAATAATGATGGTGCAGCTGATGAGGGAAAGAGAAAACCAAGCTGGATGAGAGCCTTGAAAGAAAAGAGGGAAGCAAGTGATCATAATTGCCAGAGAAGGGTGAGATGAAAGCAGATTGGGATGTGTTTGTGACCAAGGGGTAAAGGAAAAAGCTTTTCAGGAGACACTGTGAGGATGAACAAAAAGACCCTGGAAAAACTGGCCACATTTGTCTGGTTAGTGAGGAGAGGACATCAGAAAAACCCCTGAGGTAGCTGGTTATCCCAGTATGCTGTTAGTGTCGTGTTTTAGTGCTGTCCTGCCCTAGCCCCCACTACCTTGGACTGCTCCAGACCACCCAGGGCTGCAAATTCCCCAGCCCCATTTCCTGTGGGGGAGAAGAGTTTGTCTGTACCTATCAGAAGTGCTGGCTGTAATTTCCAGGAGGATGTAGATCTTATTTGTTTATGTTGGAGCAGTGAGCTGGAGAGGCCAGGAGGAGAGAGACCATGTGTTTAGAAGCAGGGCTGCATTCCCCAGAAGGTGGAGGAGCCCTCATAGAGCTCAGAGAGCCAGGGAAGGGCTGTGTCTGGGTGCTGGCATCCCGTGGCGTGGGTGAATGTTGAAGCCTGCACTTCACACAACGTGCTGCAGTGAATCCTCAGCTCTGCATGTTGAGCAACATCCTCACTCATGATTTCTGGAGAAGTCTGGAAGGAGCTTTGTGGTTCAGGGCAGGATGAGGGGTGGAGAGATTGTGGCTTTTAGTTCCCCTTCCTGCAAACATCTCCTAGCCTTGTGCAGGTGGAACCCTGCCACGGCCTTGCAGCCTGCCAGGACAGATGAGCTACATCCATCGTGGGTTTCCTTCTCTGTAGCCCAGAGATGTAGGCACTTGGGCACATGTTTGCTAGCCAGAGTGAAAAGGATGGAGGCAGCTTTGCTAAGCAGCTGCCAGTCTTGTCAGCAGAGCTCAGCACCAGCTCCTCCCTGCTGGAAGCAGTGGTGGAGCTGGGACTGTGCGAAAGGCTGCGAGTATGGAACGCATTTAGAGTTAGGGGTGGGAAGAGGAAGGCTTGGGACATTCTGCTTGGACTGCCTGCCAAAAATGTGACTGTCCAAAGGGCTGTGGAGGAGGGTGAAGGCAGGATGTGGATGATCCTAGTCTGCAGCACTTTTTCTTCTGAAACAAAAGGAGGTGACATCTCCAGCAAAGGCATCGATCCCGAGTGCTAGTTCTGAAGCCTTGGACTTCAGGTAGTGCTTCAGGTATTTGATTTTATTTCAGTTTTCAGTCTGGTTAGCTGCTGAGGTCAGGGTTTGTTTGCAGCAGGAGGGTGTTGGAGAAAGGATTTGAGCTTGGGGAAAAGCTGGATCTAAAAGTCATTGTGAGTTCCTGGGCTTGAGGCAGGAACTGGTGGGTGGAGCTCATGGTGTGGCAGGCAGCAGGTCAACCTGGATGGCTTGGAGTGGTCCTCTTGGACCTTGGCATCTACAGAACAACTTGGTTGATTATTTTCTTTTGGTTTATTTACTATTTTTTGTTGGAAATGGTCAACTGGATGTGATTTGAAAGCTGTTTGTTGCCAAGGGTAGTGGAAATGTTTTCTATGAAGGGAGCCAAGAACCCCTGCAAGCTGGTGTTGAGCTGATGGAGCACAGAGCTGTGACCAACATCTTGCCCTGCTTAGCTATAAAGGGTCTGAAATATCCCTTCTCCAGGTAGTCTTGTTTAGGGAGAGGCAGCAGCAGCAGTGTGTTGTGAAGCATGCTGATCATCCACCAGTGCAGCTCTGCTGCTGTAGCTTGTACTGGCTCTCCAGGAGCAAAGGATCCTCATCCCTGGCTTCAGGGAGTGGGCCAGGGTTTGGTGGAGTGCAGGTAACTCAGCAACTCTGTGGCAGGGCTAACAACCAAGAGCATCTCTTAATGTTCTTCTGAACTTGGTTGTACCTGTAAGTGTGCATGCTGCCCTTGGAAGCCAAAGCATCAAAGCTAACAGAAGGACACTGAGATGCTGGAGTGTGTCCAGAGAAGGGCAAGGAAGGTGGGGAAGGGTCTAGAGCACAAGTGTGGTGAGGAGCAGCTGAGGGAAGTGGGCTTGGTTAGTCTGGGGAAAAGGAGGCTCAGGGGAGACCTTCTCACTCTCTGCAGCTCCCTGAGAGGAGGCTGGAGCCAGGTGGGACTTGGGCTCTTCTGCCAAGGAAGAACTGATAGGACAAGAGGAAACAGCCTCAAGTTGTGCCAGGGGAGGCTTAGGTTGGGTATTAGGAACAATTTCATGCCTAAAAGAGTGGTTAAGGCCTGTCCCAGGCTGCCCAGGGCAGTGGTGACGTGCCAGTGCTGGTTAGTGTTTGGGCTCAATGATCTCAAAGGTCTTTTCAGGCCTGAGCAGTTCTATGATCTTATGAAATTCAGATGGAGGAGGCCCCAAGTTCACTTTCCTGGTGTTTCCACAGTGGAAGGGGTGAGGACCAGGAGCCCAGGTGCCCTGCACTCCCTTTGTGAGAAGCCCATGCTGAGGGGTGTGCAGGAGCTGAGGATGTGCCTCTTTGCTCTACACATCATAGCACCCAAGGAGGTGTCCTTTGTCTTGGGACTAATCCTGTGCTCTAATCCTGTGCCTGTGTCCTCCAGCCTCTGACACTGAAGGAGTCAAGCTGGGGAGCCCTCAGGCTTAGGGTCAACTGTGTCCTGAATCTCTCCCCTCTTTGGAGATGCTCTGGAAGGAGTCTTTTCAGCCAATGTCCCAACAGCCTCTCTTGCAGCATGCCTCAGTGATGGCTACAATGTTGCTGAAGTACCTGTGCTTGTGTTTTCCTCTTGGACAGGAGGAGATCCCTTGAGATCAGCACTGGCAGGAAGAAGAGAAGTAGTGAAGGAGCTGATGTGTGATGCACGACAGGTCTGAGCCAAGGAGCAGAAGGTAAAGCCTGGCATATTACATTGCTTCTTCCCTTGCTCTGTTCTACCACAGTCTAGCAAAGCATCTCTCTGCTTTTCTGGCAACACTCTCCCTGCTCCCCATAGGCAAGTTGCAGTGAGATGGGGAGAGCTTGTACCAGTCCGGTGTCACCCATGGGAGCTCAGTCAAGCCCCTTGCTTATTTTTTGACCATCAACTCCTTTATTTCATCATCTGTTATTTGCTGGAAGTTTAAGCCAGTTTCTGCTGGCAGCACTGCAGGCATAGGAGCAGCATTTCCCAATGCTCTGATTTCAGCAGCTGAAATGCTGGTTGAATGCCACTGATGGTCTGGGCTCACTGGCTCAGTGTCTGGCTGCCTCAGTTTCCAAATCCCTGCATACAGCTCACTCAGAGTTGTGCTCTGACACTGCACCCATGATCTGAACAGTTTCCTTCTTTAACAGCCTTTGTGGAGCAGATTCTTGTCCCCAGAGCTCTCTGTAATGAAGGCAGGGTCACTGTGGAAAGGTTAGTCCATGGGTGCTGGTGTGCAGCTGTTGTGGGGGTGTCTGGGACACCTGTCTGGGAGCCACAGGCAGTCTCACTGCAGCGGCTGAGACTGCTGCCAGCAGCACATTTCCACCTTTCTCCTTCTCCAGTTTTCCTCTCACTCCTACCATGAAAGCAGAGAATGAGATTTTGTGCCCTGGGCTGAGCCCTTTCAGGCACACATGGGCTGCAGTAGCAAGAGTGACCAGCAGGTCAAAGGAGGTTCTGCTACTGCTTTGCTCTGTGCTGCTCAGGACACATCTGGAGAATTATGTCCAGTTCTGGGCTCCCCAGGTGAAGAGAGGCAAGGAACTGCTGGAGAGAGTCCAACAGGGGCTGGGAAGATGCTGAGGGCACTGCAGCATCTCTGGCAGGAGGAAAGGCTGAGAGCCCTGGGGCTGCTTAGCCTGNGAGCAGGGGGTTGGACTGGGTGATCCCCAGAAGTCCCTTCCAACCCCAACCATGCTGGGATTCTGGGAAGCTCTGGCACATTGTCAAAACTGCTGATGAATTTGGCCTTGAGCAAAGGTGTCAAGCATGAAGCAAAGGGACCAGAGCTTGGAGTCACTTCTGCTTCTGCCAGGGAGAGGTGTTTTCTGGCAGAGGGACCCAGTGGCACAAGTGGAAGCTGCATCCTACATGCAGCTCCTTTGGCAGCCCAAGTTTCTGCATGGAAGTAGCAGGTGGATTGTTCCTGGGAGCCACCACAGTTACTGAGGTTGAGTTTTGGCTGCTAGATCAAACTGCTGCTCCTAGGAAAACTCAGATGAACTGTAATGGCCCAGGATGCAGCAAGAAGCAGACTAGGTGCTCTCAAGGTCCCTTTTGGCCTTGAACTCTGCTAACCTGTGAAGAAAATCACAGCTGCCTCTCTTAATGACACATGCCCAGTTCCAGGCCCTGTTTTGACTTGCTGGCAGAAGGTTTCTCCAGGAGCTCTGATGTCCTTCCATGTCATGTTGGGAGTATCTGCTCCATGCATGCTTGGCTGGTTCTGCTTCCAGCAGGCTTAGCTGCTTTGCTCCAGGAGATCCAGCCATGCAGGCCATTGTTTAGCTGGTGGGATCATGTCCATCAAGCCATCATGGTTTTATGCTGCCTTTTGAATTCTTTTGTTTTAACCTGTTAAGTGTCTCCCCACCCCCAGCCACATCTCTCTCCATCTAGAGGGGGTTTTTTTTCTGCTTTGTTCAAGTGGAAGGCTGAATCCTTTTTGATTTATTCCAGAGCAGCCCTGAAGCACAGCTCCTGTGAGAGCCTGCTGACTTGGAGTTCAAAAGATCTTATGCCTTTGAGGCCAGGCTGTGGTCTTCCATCTTGCCTCAAAGTTAACCTGAAAGACAAAAAGCATGCTCTGGAAGGGAATTGGCCTTACCTGCAGCAGAAGGGGATGCCAGTGTGCAGAATTCCAGCTTCTAATCTGCTTGTCTAGCCAAGGCTTTTATTTTCAAGCACCTAGCATGTTGTTCAGTAAGTGTTTCAGAGAGATAAATACTTCCTTTTAAAGCAGTGCTGTTGGCTGGCTGGGATCCAGCCTCTGATCCTACATTAAAGGATTTTAGAGGGGTTGGGGTTTTTTTTGGTGTTTAAACCACTACATTACTGTGGTGGCTAGAAATGGGAGTTCTGATCCCTCATTTCCTGCAGATCTGCTGATAACAAAGTCTGGCTCAGGCTGACATTTGCATGTGCTAACTTCTGTCTTTTTTTCTGGGCTCAGTTTTGCCACAGGCAGGAGTACTGGTCACTGCTATAGTTGCCTTGTTGCCTAGTTGATGTTTTCAGGAATGAATGCTGAAAGGACAGGCCCCAGGGCTCTCAGCCTTTCCTCCTGCCAGAGATGCTGCAGTGCCCTCAGCATCTTCCTAGCCTCTGCTGGACTCTCTCCAGCAGTTCCTTGCCTCTCTTCACCTGGGGAGCCCAGAACTGAACTCAGGAGTCCAGATGTGTCCTGAGTAGCACAGAGCAAAGCAGTAGCAGAACCTGCTTTGACCTGCTGGCCACACTCTTCCTGCACCCCAGGACACCATTGGCCATTTGGGCAATGAGGGCATGTTGCTGGCTCCTGGTAAACACTGCCAGGTCTTTCTCCTTGGAGCTGCTTTCCAGCAGGTCAGCCCCTAACCATGAGGTTATTCCTCCCCTGGTGCAGGACCCTCCACTGGCCCTTGTTGAACTTCATGCAGTTCCTTGTTTAGGCTTCACTTCTCTCTCAGGCTCTGCACTTTGTTTTCCATGCTGCTCAACTTGATGTGCTTGGGGGGTGGGAGGTGCTTGGGGGTGGGACTGAAGGTTGGTTCCCACCAAGCAAAAAAGACTCCCCTTAAATGTGGACTTCCACTGCTTGGCTTGTAATGTCAGGCTGTGGGGCAACATTGAATGTGTCCAGCAGGTGTTGTGCATATCAGATGCCCGTCTAGACATGCCAGAGGGGGTTGGGTGTGGTTGATGCCTTCCAGTGCCTGTGTGCTGGAGACTGTAGTGATGCATCTGAAGTGTTAAGCCCCATAGCAAAGGTGAGCTGTGCACCATGTGAGGACAGGCAGGCAGCTCTCTGCTCTGTGTGTGTGTATATATATGTATTTATGTGCATGTCTAGAGCAAAATAAGTATGTAGGAGCTATTATATTCTAGATCTCTTCCAATGGGGCCTGCTTAGTCCAGTTTTATGCAGTAGCTGCTGCAGCTCTGGCTTTGGAAGGGCAGAGGCAGTAGATGGAAGACCTGTGATATATGTGGAGCCTGCCTTTAAAAAGCAGCTTTCAGAGCAAGGTGACCTTTGCTGTGCTTCTAACTTGGGAAGCCAGCAATGCAGTGGGAAGGAGATGCTGAGCAATGTGTGCAGCCAAGGCTCCCTCAGATGCCAGCAGAAGATAAAAGACAGGTTGAGCTGGTGGAGTTAAAGCTCCAAGTGATGTGGGGAGGCTTGGTGCAGTGGGAGGTGGTGAGTGCTCTCCTAGACTTGCATGGCTTCAGGTGTGGATCTGTGGCTTTGTTACAAAGCTCCAGTGTTAGTACTGCATGCTGGGGAGAAGTTTCCTTATCTGCCTCAGAGCCACAGAGTGATGTGCCAGCTCAGCTAGTCCTTACAGACAGAGAATCTAAGGTCATGGAGTCCAACCCTTAACCTAGCACTGCCCTGGCACCACTAAACCATGGCCCTCACAGCACATCTCCAGGGCTTTTCAATCCCTCCAGGGGTGGTGACTCCACCACTGCCCTGGGCAGCCTTGACAACTCTTTTGGGGAAGAAATTGTTCCAAATACCCAGCCTAAACCTTCCATGGCACAACCTGAGGCCATTTCCTCTTATCTCTTGTTCTTTGAGAGAAGAGACTAACCCCCATCTGGCTCCAACCTCCTTTCAGGGAGCTGGAGAGGGTGAGAAGGTCTCCCTTGAGTTTCCTTTTCTCCAGCCTAAACAGTCCCAGCTCCTCCAGCCACTCCTCACAACACTTGACCTCTAGACCCTTCACCAGCTTTGTTGTCCTTCTCTGGACACACTCCAGCACCTCAGTGTCCTTCTTGGAGTGAGGGACCCAAAACTGACCCCAGGATTTGAGGTGCAGCCTCACCAGTGCCAGGCAGAGGGGTGTGAGAGTCTGGCTTGATGGTTTGCAAGGCATTCTGCTGGAACTCTTCATTTTGAGAGTGTTATGGTCAATGGAAAGTGAGCAGGAGAACACCTTGGTGTTTGTACTCCCCTTTTACACAGCTAGAAAGCCAGCTGGAGCTGGAGCCACTTTCTGGCCTCTCTGTGTACAGTAAATCCCCAGCACTCTGGCTGTGATGCAGAGGGCAGGTAATTGACTCTTCTGCTCTCTCACCACTTCTGCTCTTTCTTCAGCAGAGCAAAACCACATATCGACCTCCTCCCACCAACCCCTCTTCTGAGCCAGCAATACAGGAGGAAAATGTTTGGTTTTATCCCAAATCTAATTTGAAACATGATGACTGGACCATTCTTCACCAGCTTCCAACTCACCAATAAAGAAACTTCAGAGGGTGCTTGGCAGGAGCCTCTGTACATAATTTAGCTCATAATCAGATGCATTAACACATTTCCTATGGATCTCCTGGGGGCCAAGGAGATGAGGTGTGCTGGGTAATTTCTTCCCAGGTTTTTTTTCACCTGATTGTTTATTACTCTGGGGGACTTCATTTGTGGTCCAAATGTCACCAGCAGCCTCCTGCTGCTTCATGGCCCTGCATTTAGAGTAGCTAGGAGCAAGGCTTCCCATAACCTAATTGGCATCTTCTGGGCTGTCTTTCCATTTGTGTGTGTCAAAGGGAGGATGGGGAGGATGAGGGGAGAGGAACAAAAGCAAGGACCCAATTCTGCAGCTTGCTGAGCACCTCCAGTGCTGGCAGCTTGATGGAAGGGGTGGTGCTGAGAGTGACTTGATGAGCAGCCTGGTTCCTGCTGAGTCCATCAGCAGCTCTGCTTCTAGAGGAGTGCATGGGGGAAGTGCTGCCTCCCTCCCTCCCTTTTCCTTTGAGCTGTTAAACATAAGCTGCTCTAATTTCATAGAGCTTCTGCAAGCTTTTGGGCACTCTGGGTGTAGAAGTGATCCTGTCTCATTCCCATGGCTTCATTGTCTTGCCATGAATCCACCCCTGCCAAAAGCATCCTTGTTGTGAAAGCTTTCCTTTGACACAAAGCTCTGTTGCTGCTTTGATAAATGGTGTTTGGGATTTCTCTCTGCTCTGCTGCTTTGTATTATTCCCTCAACAAGTGGGAAGTGAAGTTTCCTGTCACTTCAGTCTCTCCTTTAGACATGCTGAAGTCCCAGCCCTTCCTGGGTGTTTCGAGGTATTTGTGTTTTGAAATGCTGTGAGCTAGGTGATAGCAGGATTCCCAATCCTTCCCCAAGCCAGGCTCTGCCCAAAGCTGAGCCCAGGATTGGAGGTTTGGCCTCCCCAGTGCCCAGTCCAGGGGCAAGATGTTGACTAGGAGAAAGGAGGGAGTGAAGAGCTGAGTCCCCTAGTGCTTCTCCCACAGACACCTGGGCTTTCCTGCAGAGTTCTGAGGAATGACATGACCTGCAGGGTATCTTACTCCAGGCTATTATAGTTGTTGGCATCACCTGAACAAAGCCTTTCCACTCCATCTCCTGCTTGTTGTTGATCCTGAGAGCATCAGAGAAGGCTGATCCAGGCTCCAAAGGGTTTGTAAAAGCAGGCATACAGGAGAGGGGAGAAAACATCCCCAGTCCCTTTGCTGTTTATAGCCAATTCACAAGCAGTTCCCTTGCTTCCAGTGCCCAAATTACCAGCTGTGACTGATGTCTTCTCCTCAGGTCAGTGACACGTGCAGCAACCAGCTTGTCTTGACCTCCTCAGGGGGTCATCAGGTCAGTTGCCAGCATTAGCTCAGTGGCATGCTGAGCAGCACAGCTCTGCTGGCTCTCTGCTTTGCTGGGACATGGAGGTACTTGCTTGGTTGGGCTGTGGGAGGGGATCTGAGCTTGCCAGGATGGTGAAGGCAGAAGACTGTTTTGTTTCCTAGTTCCTTAAGATCTACTTGGGCTGGACTTCAGAATTATTGATGTCCAACCTGTCTTTATACTGAAGCACTGTGACTGTTCCAACAGTTGCTCAGCTGAAACTGTTGGCTTACCTCTCACTAAAGCATTATTTGATTTGGTTTGTGGTTTTTTCAAGCTTCTGAAGATAATCACTGATTTTAGCCTTTCCTCTCCAGAGAGCATGATAGAAACTGCTGTCTGGAGGGGATGTGCTGCTGCTTTCTGTAAGGTGGAAGCACCATGGCTTGTTTGTGTGGTGTAGGACTCAGACAGCCAGTTCCTGCCTTTGCCTTTACATCCTGCACATATTGCTTAGCTGGGTAAGAATTCTGTTTGCTGAAGACCTGCCAGGTGCTGATCTGTTCCTGCTAGATCTCAGCTGCTGTTTTCTCCTAGTGTGTCCAGTTCTGGCCTACACAGCTGAAGAGAGCTAGGAAGGTGCTGAGGGCACTGCAGCATCTCTGGCAGGAGGAAAGGCTGAGAGCCCTGGGGCTGCTTAGCCTGCAGAAGAGCAGCTCCACAGGGGAGCTGCTCAATGCTGAGCAAGAGCTGAAGGCTGGGGGCAAGAGGCTGAGGCCAGACTCTGCTCAGTGGTGGCCAGGGCCAGGCCAAGGGGCACTGGGCACCAACTGGAAGCCAGGAGGTTCCATCTCTAACATAAGGAGAAGCTTGTTTGTTGTGAGGGTGTTGGAGCCTTGGCCCAGGCTGCCCAGAGAGGCTGTGGAGTCTCCTCGTGTGGAGAGATTGCCAAGGCAGCTGGAGGTGACCCTGGGCAAGCTGCTGTGGGTGGCCCTGCTGGAGCAGGGGGTTTGGACTAGATGATCCCCAGAGATCCCTTCCAACCCAACCATGCTGGGATTCAGGGATTGTTTGGGTAGCACCTTAAAGCCCAGGCCTTGTATCTGAAAAACCCCAAAGCCAGTGAAACTGCAGTGATCTTGTCCCTGTGGCTCTAGGCTGAAATGCAAGGGGGAAAGTGTTGCTTTTCTGCTGCAGCTCCTTCTTGTGTATGGGGAGAAGAGCAGAACTGCTGCTGAGGGGAGAAACTGAGGAATTCAGGTTCAATTCTGCCTAATTTCAGGTGAATATACTCTGCTGTTTGGGAGGATGCTGTTTAAGGGTCACAAGGAGGAGGTTAGACACAAAGAAGGCAGAATGGGAAAGATAACCCAGACTCTTCTGGTGTTTGGAAATGGGGAGAAAGTGCATTTGGTTCTTTAATAAGGCAGCAGGATGCTGCCTGCTGTCTGTGTGTGTGGTTGCCCTCCACTGGTGGATGGTAAAATGACCTCCCTTTAGCTGAAACGTTTTCTGGCCAAGATGACTGTGTCTCTTCAGAGTGGCTTTGAAGAGCTCAGGAGTGGTTTGGGTTCAGGAGTGAGCTGTTGAGAACTGGTGAGTGCTGCCTCTTCACCACCCTGGGCAAAAGGCAACTCCTGAGCTGGTGAAGCCAGGAGGAGTTGCCCAGTGCCAAGGGAGGCACAAAAGCAAATCCTGTTGCTAAGTTTAATCCTGTTGCTGAATTTATCAGCACTGAAATGGCTGTTAGAGGAGGAGAGGCCTAGAGGCTTTGAGGGAACTGCCTCCAGCCCTGTGGCTTGCACTCTGTTCTGTTTTTCTGTGTCCCTGAAGGTTGTTGCTCCTGGGTCAGGTAACCCTGGTCAGCAGAAACAGGCACTTGTAGTTCTGCTTGGGTTTGTTTCCTTCTGGATCAGGACCAGCAGAGTCAGGAAGACAGCTCTGTGCCTTCCAAGACTCTATTAAGGGTGAAGACTTTGCTCTACACTTGGAACCATTTCCAAATGTGTTCTACTAGGAGCTGTAGAGATTTGTCTCCTGTGGAGAGTGAGCTGAAAGGAAGAGGAACCTGAGAGGAGATTTTGCCTTGGTGGAACTCAACAGTTACAGCTATTGCAGTGACACCAGAAGACATTTCTAACACACACACAAAAATCCCAAACCTGGTGACAGGTAGAATTCAGCAGAACATTTAATCCATTCTTTTTTCCTCCCACTAAAGCAACCAGCCAGGGTCCAGCCTGGGCTGTGCACACCCTGGTTGTCTTTCTGTGTGTTGGACATGTGGAGGGATTTGGGGAAATAGATATGAAGTGGTTGAGCAGAGGTGGGAGCAGAGGAATCCTTTAAAGGTGGTCTCTTAAAATGTCTTTTAATGTCAGCCCAACCCCAGTGTTGTTGCTCTCATTTGTGTTTATCACCTTCCATAGGTACTAAGCCTTAGGACAGCATTAAGCACCTTGAATTTCACTGTGAAAGAGGCATATGTGTCTGAGTGGAACAGATGTATTCCTCTGGCAAGGTGGCAGTGGTAGAGAGAAGGAAGCACAGTAGCAGTGTTATAAAATCTTCCTAGCCTCTGCTGGACTCTCTCCAGCAGTTCCTTGTCTCTGTTCAGCTGGGGAGCCCAGAACTGGCCCCAGAACTCCAGCTGTGGCCTGTCTAGGGCAGAGGAGAGGGGCAGGAGAACCTCCCTCAACCTGCTGGTCACACTCTTCTTAATACAGCCCAGTTGTGTTGCTGTTCTCTCTGTTCCTACCTCTGAGGTACAAATCCTCTCAGGAGTGAGTTTGGTTTATGAAAGTTAATACTTGGAAACTTCCTGCAGACAACCTTGGCTTTGTCTTGGCTTGGCTGCTCCTGGGCTCATATTGCCTTAGTTACTAAAGCCTTTACAATTGCTTAGAGACACTTAAAGTTGGTAGTGTTTAAATAAAGGCATTAATTTCAGGCATCCTGCTGCTGAACTTATATGCTGAACTGTTGACAAAGTGCATTTTTCCCTGAGAGGTATGAACAGGCTCTGAGAAGAGTTAACTTTGATCAGCTAAATGGACTGTGACTCCTTGTGAGGAGCTTCTGAACTCCTCAGCATTGATTTCCACTTGCCAGGCAATGGCAACAATTACACTGGCTCCAGGAAGAGTAAATAGAGAAGAGTCTGAAGGCAGGGATACAGGAAGGTGCAGCAGGAACATCTGTCCTTTAAAGCTACTCCTGCTGCTGGCTTTATTAATGATGGAGTTGGTATTTTAAGGCTTCTGTGCCTTGGTTTCCCTGCCTGTAAATTACTTGTGTCTTCCTTTTGGTGTAGTCACAGAATCCCAGCATGGTTGGGGCTGGAAGGGATCTCTGGGGATCATCCAGTCCAACCCCCCTGCTCCAGCAGAATCACCCACAGCAGCTTGCCCAGGGTCACCTCCAGCTGCCTTGGCAATCTCTCCACACAAGGAGGCTTCACAACCTCTCTGGCCAGCCTGGGCCAGGGCTCCAACACCCTCACACCAAACAAGCTTCTCCTCATGTTCTAGGTGGAACCTCTTGGATTACAGTTTGTGCCCAGTGCCCCTTGGCCTGGCCCTGGCCACCACTGAGCAGAGTCTGGCCCCAGCCTCTTGCCCCAGCCTTGAGGTCTTGCTCAGCATTGAGCAGCTCCCCTGTGGGGCTGCTCTTCTCCAGGCTAAGCAGCCCCAGGGCTCTCAGCCTTTCCTCCTTCCAGAGTTGCTGCAGTGCCCTGAGCATCTTCCTAGCCTCTGCTGGACTCCCTCCAGTAGTTCCTTGCCTCTCTTCACCTGGGGAGCCCAGAACTGGACATAATTCTCCAGATGTGGCTTTATCTGGACCCTTTGGCTATCATGTGTCAAATGCTGTCAAGGTAGACTCCAATCTATTATATTTTCAGTGCTTTTTGAAATCTTGGACTTTTTATTCCCCCTTTTATCTCTCTCTTTCTTTTTAATGACACCAAATGGAAATAACTCCATGGCAGCTGTTGCTGGAGAAGAATCTCTGGGCCCATCCAGCTTGCTGTCTGAGGGCAGTGAAGAATTGTTCCTTATGCTGCATTTCCAGAGTATTTCATCTCCTTCAGTCTGGTGTGTGTGTGCAGAGTGATGAGTGTCTGTCCCTTTGCTCAGCTCTCACCATTGATCCCAATGGAAAGGGCTATTTTTAGGTGGCTGTAAGTAGATGGACATCAGGCTCTGCAGAAAGAGAACCTGGGTTATTTTTGGAAGCCCATCAGCAGCTGTTCTGGCAGGTCCTGCTTGCAAGTTTTGTCTTCAGCTGAACTGTCTCAAGTTGTGGTATCAGTTCCTGAGGCTGTGAACCAGCTTTCTTGAGTGGGATTTGTAGCCTGAATCTGGAGTTAGCAGCTGCTGGAGGTTGTCTTGATGGCTTCAATTGAGGGAAGTTAATTCATTGTGACCAGCCTGGCTTGGAAGGACAGAGAGTGATGAGGGGGAGTCTAGTCTGAAGTCTTCTGAGAGGAGTGGCTGAGGGAACTGGGCTTGGTTAGCCTGGAGAAGAGGAGGCTCAGGGGAGACCTCAGTCTCTCCAGCTCCCTGAGAGGAGGCTGGAGCCAGGTAGGGGTTGGTCTCTTCTCTCAAGGAGCAAGCAATAGGACAAGAGGAAACAGCCTCAAGTTGCACCAGGAGAGATTTAGGTTGGATATGAGGAGCAATTTCGTCCCCCAGAGGGTTGTGCAGGCCTTGCCCAGGCTGCCCCAGGGCAGTGGTGCAGTCACCATCCCTGGAGGGGTTTCCAAGCCCTGGAGATGTGGTGCTGAGGGCCATGGGTTAGTGGTGACCTGGCAGTGCTGGACTTGATGATCTTAAAGGTCTCTTCCAACCTAAAGCACTCTGTGATTCTATGGCTGAGCTGGAGATTTTGGGGCAGAAGATGAGGTCCACTTAGGGGTAACATAAGAGACACACCTCAGGTGGACACATGCCTCATGGTTCAAGTCCTGCCCAAATGTGCCCAAGCCTTGGTGTCTGTTAGTGGCAGGTTTGGGGCTGCTCTTGGGCAATCCTCTAGCTTTATTCTCCTTTCTTGGGTTGCAGAAGGTTGACATTTGCTTGTTTTGGCTTAGTCTATTTTAGAAACATTTTGGGACAGCTTCTGCCTCTGGCTGCATCTGTGCCTGAGGTGCTGCAGTTACTCAGCTGGGAAGGTGCAAGTTGGGGTCCATGGGGGGCAGTGACTAAAGCTACACCACTGCTGCTTGGAGAGCTTGAAAAGCCCAAGCAGAAAACATTCTGTATGTGATTTGGTTGCACATTATCTTCTCTCTCAGCAAAGAGTCAAGTCTCATTTCAGAGGTCAGAACATGCTCTCACCTGGGTGTTCCAGGCTTTTTATAGAGCAGTTGAAGGCCATTACTTAAAATTAGCCTTGGGAAAGATGATATTAGCTCCTATTAGGACTCTTTGGAAAGCTCTTGGCCATTTCCTTGATGGGCTCCTGCTGAAGCCTGTGGGTACAAGGTAGAAAGGGAAAGACAAATAGCACCTGAGACTGCATCCTCAAATGGGAGGAAAGACTGGGTTGCCTTTATGGCCCAATTCCTCTTCTTCTAGGGTGGAGAGAGTCCACTGGAGGCTAGGAAGATGCTGGGGGCACTGCAGCATCTCTGGCAGGAGGAAAGGCTGAGAGCCCTGAGGCTGCTGAGCCTGCAGAAGAGCAGCCCCAGAGAGAAGCTGCTCAACGCTGAGCAAGAGCTGAAGGCTGGTGGCAAGAGGCTGGGGCCAGACTCTGCTCAGTGGTGCCCAGGAACAGGCCAAGGGGCACTGGGCACCAACTGGAAGCCAGGAGGTTCTATCCATACCATAAGGAGAAGCTTGTTTGGTGTGAGCTTTGCAGGTGAAGAGATCACTTCCTGCCCCCCATGCTGGGCTGGGTTCTGTGATGCTGGTGCTGGGATTTGTTTTTTCCAAGGTTCTCTGGTGCAGCTTTCCTAAGCAGAGGAGGGCACTGCCTTTAGAGTTGGGTTTCTTTTATTTCCCCTCCCAGTTCCTGCTGCTGCTGCTGTGCTGGGGAGCACTGGGAAGGGGAGCACGTGCTGCTGGAGCAGGCTTGGGCTGTGAAGTGCAGTCAGATCTGCTAAGCAACAGCACTGACACATTTAAATCCATCTGCTGTGGAGTAATAGAAAGTGACATATTGAGAGCAATTAAACAACAACAAAAAAAAAGGAACTTGGCACAAATTTGGGAAGTGACTGCAACAGAAACAGAACAGAGATGGTAGAGAGGATGTTGGATAAAGGAGAGGGAGGGCTGCTCCAGCAAAGGACCCTACTGGAGAACCAAGATGTCCATCAGGAAGGGTGAGACAATAGCAGAAATGGAAATTGCTGCTGGAAGTGTCTCTTGGCAGAAGGATCCTTGTGTTTCTACTTCTCTGCCAATGCAGATGGTCACAAGGATGGAAAAATTCAGGGGCTAGTTCAGTGAGGAGCACGTGGTGGGACAGCAGGGAGCTTACAGGAGGTAAGGTGGAACTTGTGTTGCTCTGGCTTTCTTCCTGTTGTTCTTATGGGGCTGCAGAGAGTTGGATGAGAGTCCTCTTGTACCTGTCACCACAGAGGTGGGGAGCAGGCTGAGCTGGAAGGGCTTGTATTTGAAGCTGGTGAAGGTGGAGATCAGATGGGGACCTCACTGCTGCCAGAAGCTATCAAACCTGTGACTTGTGCTTGATGTGGGTTTCCTTGTCTTTTAATTTTCTTCTTTTTTTTGGCCAGCTCAGACTTTGTACAGCTGAGAATATACATTGATTGCTTAAAAAAACCCCCAGAAGTATTCTGGTGGCAGCTTCTGGTCTTCAAGAGCTCCTACAGCTCCTGTTTGCTGGTGTTTAGGGAGAAATTGTTCTGAATAAGCTGTCCTGTGACTACAATTTATGAGCATTTTGCACCAAAGCAGCTGGAAATGAGCAGTCAGGAGTGAGAGATTGAAGTGGATGGATCATTGGTTTGATCTAATCTAGCCATCCTTGTGGCTTTTGGATTATTTTTATTGGCTTCTATGCAGTGGTCAAATTGAGTTGTGAATTTTGTGGCTATCTTAATGAGTTGGTTCCAAGCCAATGCCTCCCTGCCTGGCTGCATGGCAGGTTTGCAGCAGAGCTCTTCAGAGCCTGGCTTCACCACCAGCTTTCCCAGGCTCTGGGAACATCTCCTCTTCTCTTGGCTGGGCACCAGGGATTTACTCTGGACACAGGCAGCTTTTGTCCCATGGATGGCACTGGCTTCACTCCCACACTAGCCAACCTGTGATGCTAGAAGAGATGTGGCTGTGCTGGGGCCATCCTAGACTTTCTGTGCCATCTGAGCTGTTCCTGCCTCAAGCCCCTGAGGTGGGAGGGAGGTGGCACAGCATGAGAGGTGCTAGACCTTACTCTTCTGTCCAGAGGAACTGCAGTAAGTGGCCAAGAGAGACATTTGTGGCTTCCTTGTCCATGAGGACCTCTCAGCATCTCTTCTGCAAGTGGTCCCTGAAGCTGGCATGAGTTGGGAGCAGGCTGATATCACTCTGGGATGGTGGTTGGGAGGCAGCAGCTCCTATTGGAAGCAGTTGCTTCATCTGTGTGGCTGTTGTGCTGGCAGTGTGTGCTGCTGCCCATACTGAGCTGCTCTGGAGACATTTGGCCCCAGTTACCCAGCAGAGATATCTGTGGTGCAGTGGAGATTGCTGCCCAGGGTGTTTTTAAGCCTGGTGCCTCCCTGCCAAAGGAGCTCCAGCCTTCCCAAATGTCCTCCCTCTGCTGATATTTGGATTCTCTTCAGCTCCAGTGCTGAACAGGCAGGTGGGACTGTGTGTGGGGAGGCTTCCTTGGGCACTCTCTGAAGTGCAGAGTCTCTCCACAGCATCCCTGCCCTCTGCATCCTGCTGCCAGCCCAAGGAAGCTGTGAAGCCAGTCACTTTGCAAACAGCTTGGCTGCTTTAAGCTGCTTGATGCTGGCACCACTCTCACCACTCCTTGCAGTTGGACATGACATGGCTCCAGCAGACAGCCTGTCTCAAAGCCAGGAGGTATTTAGCCTGGCCTCTGTGTTCCATGCCCATTTGAGAAGGATTCCTTTCAAAAGACAGCTATTGCTTAGCATTAGATGCTCTTTAATGTCAGTGTTCTACTAAAATGGGCCTCTGGCATCTAGCAGCTGTGGAACCCATCAGCTGGTTTCACTCCAGTTAGGGGGATGGAGCTCACCAAAGCATTAACTCCCTGGAAATGAGAAACTGAGCTCCTTGATGGGGCACTGAAGAGGCCCATGGAAGATTGAAGGCACCAAACAGTAAGAATTTAGGGCTTCATTTGTGCTGATGTTCCCAGAAGCCCTTGCTGGGGCTACACTGAGGTAACAGATGGTATTTCTCTCTCATCAGAGAGTCTCTTCAGGTGCCTAACTGAATTCATCATCCTCCAGCTAGCTAACAGGACACCTTTAGGTTTGGGAGAGCAGTTGGGAAGTGCCTTCAGACCAGGCTCTATGCTTGATAGGATTTAGGTTTCAAAGGCAGAAGGTTTAAAAACCAAACCAAGCCAAACCCCAGCCCAAGTCCCAGCAGGAGTCATGCTTTGGTGCCTTGGCCTGGAAGGCAGTGCTGAAGCTAAAAGCTCTATTAGTGGGTTTCAATTCACTGAGGCTGAAGCCTTCCCTGAGGATTGCTCATGTTCTGTGGAATTAGAGATGTTGGCATGATGTTTGTCCTCCTTTATCTCTGCCTTTTGCTCTCTCTCAGAGGGAGCAGGCAAAGCAGCAGCAAAGCTCTCTGAGGTTGGAGAGGCAGGAGGGTGCTTAGAGGCTTGCATGGGAGTGTGGCTCTGTTGGACTGGGAGATATTTGGCCACTGAGATGTGGTCCAAGGAGGCTTGTAGGCTGCAGAAAGAAGAAGTGTCAGGAGAGGAAACCAGTAGTGGGTGTCTGTCCTCCAGCTGGTGGTTGGTAGCTGACTGGCTGCAAGGCAGGAGGGTGGAGGTGGGTCAAAGGGGTGCAAGAAGAAGGACATGGGTGAACCAAACTGAGGAGTGGACAGCATTCATCTGTGGAGGCTGCAGAACTCACAGGGGAGTTTGTGGGAGGACAGGAGAGACCTAAATGGAAGAAGAGTGGGGTTGGGGCAGCAGAGGAAAGGTGGTGAGAGAAGGGCAGAGCAAATGATCTCAGCAGCTGCATTTTGCACAGCTACTCCTGTATCCTGCAGCTGTTCATTAGAAATTCTGTTTATGCCACAGGGAGTTTTGGAGTCTCTGAAGCTGACACAGTTTTAATAGACAAAGACATTTTGAGTGCAGCACATCTGCTCCAGGATGCTGAGGAACAGGCTCCATGTGGCAGTGCCATTGGTGGAAGCATTTCATTCTGCTTGTTTTATTTCAAGGCCTTCCCTCTTTTATCCTAAAAAGTAATTTTTTGAGGTCAAAAGAAGTGCTGTGTTTGCTCAGAAAGTTTGCAACCCTTCCAGAGCCCTGCTGTACTCTTCCCAGTAGCCCAAAGTTCCCTACCCTGAGAGCTGACAGGATTGCCTTCTGCTGGGAAAGGTCCTAAAGCATTGCAGACTAGTGGCCATCGTGGAGGTGTGCAGCAGCAGCTCACAGAACCCCTGAATCCCAGCATGGCTGGGGTTGGATGAGACCTCTGGAGATCATTTAGTGCAACCCCTGCTAAAACAAGGTCACCTACAGCAGGCTCCAGCTGCCTTGGGAATCTATCCCCAGGAGGAGACTCCACAACCTCTCTGGGCAGCCTGGGCCAGGGCTCCAACAGCCTCACACCAAACAAGCTTCTCCTTATGTTAGAGATGGAACCTGCTGGGTTCCAGTTTGTGCCCAGTGCCCCTTGGCCTGGTCCTGGGCACCCCTGAGCAGAGTCTGGCCCCAGCCTCTTGCCCCCAGCCTTGAGGTCTTGCTCAGCACTAAGCAGCTCCCCTGTGGGGTTGCTCTTCTGCAGGCTAAGCAGCCCCAGGGCTCTCAGCCTTTCCTCCTGCCAGAGATGCTGCAGTGCCCTCAGCACCTTCCTAGCCTCTGCTGGACTCTCTCTAGTAGTTCTTTGTCTCTCTGGAACTGGGGAGCCCAGAACTGGACCCAGGTCTCCACATTAGGGTAAAGCAGAGGGGGAGGAGAATCTCCCTTTCTCTGCTGGTCACACTCTTCATCATGCACCCCAGGAGCCCATTGGCCTTCTTGGCCATGAGGGCACATTGCTGGCTCATGGGCACCTTGCTGTCCACTAGCACTGCCAGGTCCTTCTCCTTGGAGCTGCTTTTCACCAAGTCAGCCCCTAGGAAGCAGCTCTGTGGTCCCATAGGAACACACTGTGTAGCATATGAGAGTACAGAAAGGTGTCAGCCTGAGGATGGAACCCAGTGTCCTCATCTCCTCTTGCTCACTGATTGAATCTGCCTTGTGCCTCTGAAAAGCTTAATTCCTTCCTTTGCCTCCAGCTTTGGCCACCTTCCTTTGGTTGCTCTTCCATGACCTCTCTCAGGCCTTCATTAGACACCACAGTGTAACTTTGCCCTTCCTGACTGCCCTGCTATCACCCCAGCTGTCCCTCAGTGTCTTCTCTCTTCCTACCTACCCACTGTGACAGGAGCAGAGTCTCTGCCTGACACACATGCTGAGAGGAGTTTGCTGTCTCCCACCCTGGGTCTGGGTGGTGTTAAACCTTCTCCACTTTGCAGTTTGAGGCTGGGTTTGTCATTTCTGTTCCTTTGTCAGCAGAGCACTGGGCACCAGTGCCAGCAGCACACAGCATGTGTCAAGTTCTCCAGTGTTTCCCATCCAAGCAGCAGCTTCAATTAGTGGAAATTTAATTAGCATGCATTCTGCTAGTGCTTATCTTCTATCATACACTCTTCTGCTGCCTAATAACTTCATTAAGCACACCCACAAGCTTCAGGCACTGTGGTTTGTTCTCTCTCTGTGCATTTGGAAGTTCCTTGTTTGGCCACTTCCACAGCTGCATGTCCTCGCCTGGAGAGTGCACATGTCCTGGGCAGGCTGAGAGCTGGCTGCAGGACAGAGCTCAGAGGCTTGGGATCAGCTGTGCACAGTCTAGCTGGAGGCTTGGAGCTCACAGTGTTCCTCAGGGGTCAGGACTGGGCCCATTCTCTCTTCTTTAACATCTCTTCCTGTTCAGGAAGACCTCCTGGCTTCCAGTTGGTGCCCAGTGCCCCTTGGCCTGGCCCTGGGCACCACTGAGCAGAGTCTGGCCCCAGCCTCTTGCCCCCAGCCTTCAGCTCTTGCTCAGCATTGAGCAGCTCCCCTCTCAGAAGGACACAAGTGGTTGAGTTTTCACTGTGTCTTTACCTCAAGACAGTTCTTGTTCATGAATGACTGTAAGGTAAAAGCAACCAAAGTCTTCCCTTCCTCCCACACCTAATTTCTCCCTTTTAGGGCTGAACAGATCAGGCACACACCTGCTCCTCCAGTAGCTTGTGCCACTGCACATGATGCAACTAAATATTTGCTTCCCACATCCCAAAAAAGCCTCTAGCCCTCAGGAAATGGGAAACTCCTCAGCCCCTGGGTGGCTGTTGGGATTCACCAGCTTTCTTCTGAAGCTCTGTCCTGTGCTGCCTCTCTCTGGGGTTGGAAGGGAGGTGAACTCTGCATCCAGGCTGCTCTTCATTCAGTAGCACAGGACATGAAAGGGTTGCTGGGGAGCTGGGTATGTCTGTGTGCAGCCTGGGAGAATAAATAAACCAATCTGGTTGCTTTATTACCAGCAAACAACACTAAATAATAAAATGAGGAACTAAAAGCTCTCTATGTAAAGTGGATTTTGTAATGCATTATGCAAAGAGCAAGGAGGCAGCAGGGAAGGGAAGGGCTGGGAGGAGGCAGGCTGGGAAGATGGATGATCTTGTGGATGTGGAATGAAGCCCAAGCTGGGGCAGCTTCTAGGGTGTCCTTGGGCAAGTTGTTTCTCCAGATCTCTCTGGAAACTGCATGTGGTTTTACTGTCTTAAGGATTTCATCACAATAAATGAATGTTCCTAAGCTCCTTGGTTAACCTCAGCTGAGGAGCATGACAGACCTGCAGCAGCTGCCTGTTGCCAGGGGCAAAGCAGGTCCCAGGGGAGAGATTTCTGTGGCTTCTGCTTGCCACCATAGTGAGCATCACCTGGAGCATGCTCTGGTCCCCATGCCCAGCCTGTCAGTACTTCCCTTGTCTGCCTTGGAGCAGTTTGGAGTTTGCCTGTGCTTTGGAAAGAGGGAGAGTGAGGCCTGGAGGCTGCCTGCTCTCCCCTGGGTGCTGGAGAGAGGCAGGGTTAGAGCTGGGGACAGACCAAGGACATCTTGACTCCAGGTTTCTGCTCACATTTCAGCATTATTACCACCTGAAAGCCCAGACACAGAACTACCCAATCATTTAGGCTGGAAGGGAGCTCTGGAGGGCTCTGAACATGGGCATTGTCCAGCCCAGTTTTGAGTAGCTTTTGGCTCCTATCACAAGGGCCAGCTTTGGCTGAGCAGGTGCTGGCCAGAGCTGCAGTCTGGTGGCCACCTCCACATGCTTTTGTATTCTGCCAGTGCTGGAGCTGTGGAAAGTCTGGTTGCTGCCACCACAGGCAGATCTGGGGTCACAGGTAGTCACAGTCTGGGCTGTGAGTGCACATTGTCAGCTCATGTCCAGCTTTTCATCCAGCAGTTCCTCCACATCCTTCTCCCCAGGGCAGGGCTGCTCTCAATCCCAGCATGTCCCAGCCTGGATTGATACCAAGGATTGTCCTGACCCAAGTGCAGGACCTAGGTGGCAGGAGGAACCCATGGAGCACACAAGCAGCACAGGGAAGGAGTAGAACAGGGTGAAGGTCCATGCTAACCTCCCCAAGTATCATTCAGGCACTACCTTCTTCAGCACACGTGGTTTCTCACTTTGCTGGAGGGAGCACATGGTGGAGCTCTCTTGGAGTGTTTGTCCAGGACCCCTTCACCCTGTGAGGACCCAGCTGTGGATGAGGAGCATGACTGGAAGCAGCTGTGGCTTCTGATGGAGCTACAAATGTGCTGGATGTTCCTTGCTTTAGATAAAAGCTTCCTTAAGCCAGGGATGCAGTTTATCCCCTGAACTTGGAGATTACAAGACCTTTTATCAGCTGTGTGTGTAGCAGGGTTGATCTGAGCCTGGGAGGATGTCTCTGTACCTGGGAGCTCTCAGGATGGTACAAATCCCTCCTGATGATCCCTGAGGCTGCAGCATGTGAAGCATTGCAGAGTGAATGTTCCATCTGCTCTGAAATGCACCTTCAAGCACACCCCTTGCAGATTGATCCTCCTTGTTCAGCTGCTCCTGTTCCCAAAGGCAGCAGAGATTTGGGATGTAATCCTTCCCTTTGAGAGCATTAGGAGCTAGAAAGTTAGCATTGCTGAAGGGCTGGTTTGGGTTCAGTTCTTTTCCATGTCAACACAAAGCCAGTTCTGAAGGGGTGGGGGGAAGAATAACTCTTATTTTCTTTGTGTAGCAGGATGTTATGCTGCTGCTTTAAACAAAAAAGGGGGGGAAAGGGATTTTTAACATTTTTTTCTTTCATTTCTTTTTTAGTTCTGGTGAAAAAGAGACCTGGCAACAGGACAGAGAAAGCACAGGAGCCAGTAACACACTGCCTGCCACCCTTCCCCCTTCACCAGGAGGGAGCCTATGTGACAGAGGTATGGTGCTTCCCTCCCCAGCACAGCAGAAAGCTTCTGGAGGTAAGATGGCAGCAGTAGCACTGCAGAGCCATCATCTGATTGAGGGGAGAGAGGAAGGAGGAGTGTGGGTGCATACAGGCAGTTTGGGAGCTCTCATTTAGCAGGTGCAGGATCCCTGTGGGTTTTCCTCCTGGGAGGTTCAGTGCAGTCTGTGTCACTGTTCTCTGCCTAATGGTTATTTATTGCTGGGCTGAGCTCTGGAGGACAAGGAGTTGAAAATGTTCAGGCTCTCCTCACCAATATGCTGAGAAATCAGAGAATAGAATCAGTAAGGGTGCAAAAGATCTTTCCAAGATCTTTGAGGTCAACCATTAACCTAACACTGCCAGGGCACCACTAACCCATGGCCCTCAGCACCACAGCTCCATGGGTTTGGAACACTTCCAGAGGTGGTGACCCCACCACTGCCCTAGGCAAACCATGCTGAGGAAGGACCAATAGTTCCCTAATTTTCTAGGGAGATGGGCAGAAGGAGGTGTAGCAGGGAGGGATAGGTGTGCTGAGGTGTTTGCAGCAGGACTTTGGTGGCTGACCATTCACAGAGCAATGACTCCATGAGCAACCACAGGTCAACCCAAACTGCATCTTCCTGTGAGGAACAAAAGGTGAAGGAGAAGCTCAGGGATTCCCAAACTTGACCTGTGTGGGGAGTGCCCACTGTGGAGTTAAGGAAAGCTGGGAACACAGCCTGAGCTTTGAACTAAGATGTGACAGCATGCTCAAACAGCAATTCCACCTCTCAAACCGGTGCCATGGGGGAAGGAACTGCAGCATGCAGGCCTGTGGTGCCCAGGAAGTCAGTCAGATTGGCATTTGGGAAGAGGCTCTGGTAATTACTGAGCTTCTGATTTCCCAAGAGCTCTTCCTGCCTCTTTTCTCTCTCTCTGTGTGTGTAATTAGGTCTATCAGGCAGCTACATTGTGTTCCAATGTCAACAAGAGCTGCTCAGTGTGAGGCTTGATCAGTTTAAAGGTACTTGGGAGTGAGAGGAATGGGCTGGGTGGACAGCCCAGCACTAAGCCATTTCTCCTCCTCCCAAACTTCTTCTGGGGAACTCTGGCAATCAGGAACCTTTTCTCCCCAGGGCTGCTTACTGCTCTTAAATACAACACTGAAGTCTCTCTCCTGGTCAAACCACAGACTGGGTTTTGAAGTCCTAATAGCAACACGTTCCAGCATCAGCCTCTATCAAAGTGGGTGAGGAAGAAAGTCTTAGTAATGAAGAGGCTGGGAGTGTGTCTGAAGTGCTTTGCTTTATCACCAGCACATATTTCAGACTGACAGCCCATGCTTTTAACTGATCCCAAGCCACATGTGTTGCATTTTAATCCCTCCCCAGCCTGCTCTGCTCTTTCCCACGTGGTCTTTCCCAAGGCAGGGGCAGAGTCACTCTGGCAGCTTCAGGTTTCTGTGCATACAGCTCTATTTATTTTTATGAATTCACAGCCCAGGTTTTGAGGTCAGGAGGATAAAGTTTGTTCCATGTCAACTGACTGGAAGGACCAGAGGAGACATTGGGAGGATTAGGTGACAGAACAGCTGCAGAGGATCATGTGGAGAGGGATGGATTTAGCTTTCCAAGGACCCCAGTTGCCATTTTAGGGAGCCCAGTTTGCCATTTCATTCCTGTTTAGGGCTCATAAGTGGGCAAAGCAGCTCTAAAGGAACAAGATTTAGGCCCAGGCTCAGCTGATAACCTTTAGGGCTGCCTCTGCTGCCTGTGGAGCTGCAGTTTTCTCTGACCAGTCTGAAGCAACATGTCCATGTGCCTCCTTGTTCTTTCTTGGCCACAATCATGATCTCTTGTTTCTGTGTTGTCTCAACACCTTACCCCCTGGCATCCCCAAACAACAAACCCAGCAGCAGAACTGTTTCTCCTGTGTGCCTCACAGTGAAGCTTGGAAGTGTGTTTAGATTCCCAGCTGTTTGGGTGAGAGTGTGCTTTGGTTTATCCCTTGGGGTTCAGAGGGCAGCTCTCATCTCCTGGCAGCTGCTTGCAGAAAAGCAGGAGCAGCTTGAGGATCTTTGCAACCCCTGTGAGCCCAGGTTCAGACAGCAGGAGCTGAGCAAGTGGAGCATGCAGACATGGAATCCTAGAACTGTCAGAGTGGGAAGGGACCTTAAAGAGCATCTAGTTCCAACCCCCCTGCATGGCAGGGACACCTTCCTGGCAGTGTCAGCATGAGCTTCCATTGCCTGGGGAGAAAAGAGGTGGGGGAAAGGTAGGAAAAGAGACTTTCAAAGCTCTTCTAATGATTGGTTTTGCCTTCAGTGGCTTGGTTTGGGCACTGGTGCATGCTCAAGCCCTTCTGTGCTGTAGCACTGATCCCAGAGGCAGGATGTGAGTGTGCTGCCATCACCAGGGTTCCCTGTGCCTCACTGACAGCCCAGTGCAGCAGTGCTGGGGATTTACATTCATCACCAGGCTCTCTCCCAGCCTGGCCAAATGCACACTGGTGTACAGAGAACAGTATTAAAATGTCCTGCCAGCAGAGCCAGAGCCTTCCCCATCTGCCCACAGCAGCTCTGCTGCCAAGATCCAAGAAAGCTGATTTAGCCTTTTGCTGACTTCTCAGCCCTTGTGTCCTCCCAGCTTTCTGAGCTGTGCAGCAGTGCTGCTTGCCAGGCCACCTTAGGAATCTCAAATCTGCCCTAATTTTAAGTGTTCATGTTATTGTGCAACTCAGTTGTGGGTCAGGTTAAAGATTCCCCTTTAATCCTGGAGCATTAACAACAAATGGCCTTGTAACAAGGCTAGGAATTGTGCTTCATTGCTCCCTTTATTTCCCCTTTCATTAGCAGTTTTCCTGCTTAAAAAAAAAATCACATTTTCCATGTATTTTTTCCTGCCACATCCTTGTGTCCTGTACCAGAGATTATTCCTGCCTTCTCTTGGCTCCTTTAAGGTGAACTTCTGTTCTCTTTTGGCTTGCTTCCAGAGCTCTGTTTCAGCTGAGATTTGCTTCCTTGCCTCCTTCCTGCTAATTCTTGATGAGCAGAGGAGAGGAGTATTCAATAGATGTGGTGAAAAATGACCATCACTGGTGGAGATGACTTTCCTCTAATTAAACATTGAAGAGGAAATGAATAAGCTTCTCCTGAGGCCCTGCAAGAGTCAGTGCTAAGCCCAGCACTGCATTCATCAGTGGTGTGGGAAGTCCAGGATATGAAAGAACATCCTAGAAACTTTGGTAGTTCAGAGGATGCTAATGAAAGGGAAGGGAGAGTTTCTGGTGGCAGCATGTTCATGTGGCCTGGATTCAGATCTGTTGGCATAGGCAGAATCACAGAATCCTTAAGGTTAGAAGAGACCTGGAAGAAGTCCAACTGTCAGCCTATCACCACTAAACCATGACCCTAAGTACCACATCTAGATGCTTTTTAAACCCCTCCAGGGATGTTGACTCCACCACTGCCCTGGGCAGCCTGGGCCAATGCCTAACCACTCTTTCAGTGAAGAAATTCTTCCTGATATCCAACCTAACCCTCCCCTGGTGCAACTTGAGGCCATTTCCCCTTGTCCTGTCTCTGGTACCAAAGGCTCTGAGCTGAATTTGCCCTGTCCTTGATTTTTATGCCCGTGCTAAGTAGATGTTTAATGCCATAGCAGAGTTTTCTAAGCAGAGAGTTCTGTTTAAGCAAGATGATATCACTTGGGTGATGTGGTACCCAATGTATCCTAACTTTGGCATCTTTGCTTTGATGTACAGTGTAGACTTCTCCAGTTTTGACCAGACCTTCTCTCTTGCATGCAGCCAGCCAGCGGAGGTGATCCTAACCAACACCATTATGTTCCCTTTAAACTTCATCTTGCAATGAATCAAAATCTTCCAGCAGGAAATGAAAACCAACCACTTCATCTAAAAATTCCTCCTCATCTCTGTAGTCACTAGGCCAGAACAGCAGTGATTCCACTTGGTTATGCAGTGTGAATTCACAACGCCGCTGTGTACCAGGATCACAACGTGCCATTACCAAGGGGGCTAGAGGGAGCAGGTGTACCTTAGCATCTCCACCCTGTCCTTGAGGAGACAGGGGCTTGCAGATGTTAAGCAGCTTGTGCAGAGTTACCTAACAAGACAGCAGGAGAGGCAGAAATAGGAGCTCAGATCCAGGCACTGGGATTTTTCTGATCTGGTCGCTGAAGCATGTGACCCTAATGAAGAGCAGAGTGCCTGGAGAAAGCCATGTGTCCACATCTAATGAATCCCTTCTTTCTCAGGTTGACTGCTGTTAACCCTGGAGGTGCCAGACACGTACCAAGGTTGCTCCTTGGCAGGGAGGAGAGTTGCTTTTCAAAAGTAGCAGTGTTTGGGCCAGGAAGGGGTCGTTTGGTTCGCGTTGTCTGAACGTATGCTCGTTCTCTTGTAGGAACGGCAGAGCAGCAGCAGCGATGAGAGAGAGTGACGTTGGTACCGGTCTCTTCTGGCTCCTGCTCCACCACGATGGGTGCCTCTGCATATTCATGGGATGGTAATGCAGGATGTGGAGAGCAGAGTTTGGCTTGATCCCATTGCGTTTTCCTTCTGCCGGCTGAGACTTTGAATCACCATGACAACGCTGTAACCCTTCCAGCAAAGGTTGTCTGCAGACCAAGGGTGGGCTGGGGGTGGGCGAGAAGGTCAATGATCGAGTCTCGGCGGGATCCAAAGTTGCACCTGCAGCAAAAAGCCACTGGCAGGACAAGAAGATGAAATTCCCCTTCTACTGGCTTCTCCTTAAGCAGGCACAATATAACAGTTCTTCTTGAGAGGCTCGCTGGAAGGACTCTCTTGGTTATGGCTACTGATCCAACGTGATCGGGCGCGCAGCGACTGTGGAACTCATGACCGGATATACGATGTTGCGGAATGGGGGAGTGGGGAACGGAGGCCAGCCGTGGGTGTTGAGATGGTCCAGTCGGATCCGGCTCACCTGGCTTAGTTTCACCCTCTTCATTATCCTTGTCTTCTTTCCCCTCATTGCCCACTACTACCTAACCACCATCGACGACGCGGACGATGCCGGCAAGCGCATCTTCGGCCCTCGGACCGGCAACGAGCTGTGCGAGGTGAAGCACGTGCAAGACCTGTGCCGCATCCGCGAGTCGGTCAGCGAGGAGCTGCTCCAGCTGGAGGCCAAGCGGCAGGAGCTCAACAGCGAAATCGCCAAGCTCAACTTGAAGATCGAGGCCTGCAAGAAGAGCATTGAAAATGCCAAGCAGGACCTGCTGCAGCTGAAGAACGTCATCAGCCAGACCGAGCATTCCTACAAGGAGCTGATGGCTCAAAACCAACCCAAGCTCTCCTTGCCCATCCGGCTGCTGCCAGACAAAGACGACGTGACCTTCCCCCTGCCAAAATCCAACCGGAACTGCAGGCTGCACAACTGCTTTGACTACTCCCGCTGCCCCTTGACATCTGGCTTTCCGGTCTACGTCTACAACAGCGACGATTACCCTTTTGGCAGCTCCTTAGACCCTTTAATTAAACAAGCCTTTGAGGCCACTGTCAGAACTAATGTCTACGTAACTGAAAATGCAAATATTGCTTGCGTGTATATAGTTTTAGTGGGGGAAATGCAAGAGCCCGCGATGCCAAAACCTACTGAACTAGAGCAACAGTTGCACTCTTTGCCCTACTGGAGGACTGATGGACATAACCATCTCATCATCAATTTATCCAGGAAATCAGAAACACAGAACTTCCTTTACAACATCAGCACGGGGCGCGCCATGATCGCCCAGTCCACCTTTTACGACGTGCAGTATCGGCCGGGCTTCGATATTGTGGTGTCACCTCTGGTCCACGCTATGTCTGAACCCAATTTCCTAGAAATCCCACCCCAGGTGCCAGTCAAACGTAAATATCTCTTTAGTTTCCAGGGGGAGAAGATCGAATCTCTCCGCTCCAGCTTGCAGGAGGTTCGCTCTTTCGAAGAGGAGATAGAAGGCAATGCCCCGGCTGACTACGACGATCGGATCATTACCACCCTGAAGGCTGTTCAGGACAGCAAGTTGGACTTTGTTTTGGTGGAGTTCACCTGTAAGAACCAGCCTAAGGTGAGTCTGCCCACTGAGTGGGCTCTGTGTGGAGAAAGGGACGACAGGCTAGAGCTACTGAAGCTATCTACTTTTGCACTGATAATCACCCCGGGGGACACCCGTTTAGTGATCTCCGCCGGGTGTGCCATGAGACTGTTTGAGGCTCTGGAAGTCGGAGCCATCCCGGTGGTTCTCGGAGAGCAAGTTCAGCTACCCTATAACGATGTGATCCGGTGGAACGAGGCAGCCTTAATTATACCAAAGCCACGTATCACAGAAGTGCACTTTCTTCTGAGAAGCATTTCTGACAATGATCTCCTTGCCATGAGGAGGCAGGGCCGCTTCTTGTGGGAGACCTACTTCTCCACCTCGGACAACGTCTTCAGCACGGTCTTAGCTATCATAAGGACTCGTATCCAAATCCCAGCCGCTCCTATCCGAGAAGAAACCGCCGTGGAGATTCCCCACCGGTCGGGCAAAGCTGCTGGCACAGACCCCAACATGGCAGACAATGGGGACCTGGACTTGGGGCCTGTGGAGACAGAACCACCCTATGCATCTCCCAAATATCTCCGCAATTTCACCCTGACCGCGATGGACATCTACAGGAACTGGAATTCTGCTCCGGGGCCTTTCCACCTCTTCCCCTACACTCCCTTCGACCCCATTTTACCATCAGAAGCAAAATTTTTGGGGTCTGGGACTGGATTTCGACCGATTGGTGGAGGAGCAGGTGGCTCTGGGAAGGAGTTCCAGGCTGCTTTGGGTGGCAACGTCCCTCGGGAGCAGTTCACGGTCGTGATGTTGACTTACGAGCGGGAGGAAGTGTTGATGAACTCCCTAGAGAGGCTCAACGGTCTCCCATACTTAAATAAAGTTGTGGTAGTCTGGAACTCTCCCAAGCTTCCTTCTGAGGATCTCTTGTGGCCAGACATCGGCGTTCCTATCATGGTAAGAAAGATGGAGCTACCCTGGGCTAGCTTTCCAAGTGGGGTTTGTGTGCGTTGAAGTTGGCTGTAGCTCTTCTGTCAGCTTGGGTGATCCAGGGCAGCATCTCACGTGGTTGTAGTTGTCTGTCCTTTATGTGGGTGCTTTATCAGTGGAGGAAAACAGGGAGCTTACAGCTGTGACTCATCTCACCCATTTGAGGAGGTTGTGTGTGGATGCCACTGCTCCTCCTCCAGAACTGCCTGGTTTTCTCCTTTGGCTTTGGAGGGAGGCTGATGTTCAGGGTGGGGGTGACTGTGCTCTGTGGATGTGGGAATTGCTGTCGTGAAGGTCTTCTTTGGGTGGCTTTTCAGGTTACAACATACAGCAGCTGTTGTGCAGGAGAGCCTAAACTGTAACAAAAGAGGACTTTTAGAGGTGCCAGGTGTTTAGCACTCACGGAACAGTGATTGCTTCTGTGGAGCCTAATGTGGCTCTGGAGGCTTAAAACCAGAGATTCTTGCTTACTGAAGATCTTTGCCTAGGCTCTTTACATGTCAGGTTCTGAGGCTGCTTGGCACTTTATAAATACCTAAGTAGTGACTGTTTCTGCACTTTACCTGCTAAATCTTTTATTAAAACAAAAGAGGGACCCAGAGGCATTTAGTGCTTTAGATTGCAAGGGATGCCAGAGAAGAAAACAGGGGAAAGCATCAACTGAGGCCAGTGTGACCGTGACAGCTTCCACCCTCCAAAGGCTGTAACTGACTTTGGCTTAGATCTGGGTTAATTCTACTCTTCTCCAGCCAAACTGGATAGGTGACACCTTCAAGGACCAATTGCAGTGCCCAGCTGCTTGCTTGCAAGGAGTTAATTCTCCCTAAAATATTAGTTATATATCTGTGTATGTATTTCCTTTAGGACTTGTCTGTCATCCCAAGCTGCCTTTCTGCCCTGGCTTTGGTCACTATTAAAGCTACATCTCCACGTGCTTTCCTGAAGAGAGCACAGGCAGAGAGCCAGGAGGGAGCAGCAACACTGTGTTGTCTGAACCTGGTCATGTTTAGAGGACAAATGGAAGGATAAAGCCCTGCCAATTAGGGAAGGGGAAAATAAAAGAGGGAGATGGTCCTTAAGTAGGCAAAGTGTGTGTGGTTTATGTGACAGGATGCTGCTGAGCTTCAGAGCTACGTGGGCTTTATGCTTCCTGCAAAGAGATTCATTGATTTAATACTTCGCTTTATTATCATTGTGATGAATAAATCCTTCTGCTCACATTTAAAAACCCTTCTGGTCCAGGGACAACAAGGAGAGAAAATTGCTTGGATAATTGCAAAATAATCTTCCCCATTAGTCCTGTTGAATGCCTGAATTCTGCAGAATCATTGTGTTGTGCCTGCTGAAAAGCTGGGTGCTCCTTCCAGAGCTGGGGAGTGAGGCTTGTTCTCCTTGGTGCTGCTCCTGGGGGGTTGTTGGTGACAGGAAAAGACATTTCTGTTGGGGGAAGTTAATGGTGTTTGGGTTTTGGTTTACTCTGCTCTCATCTGCATTGTGTTGGCTTTTTGGGAGGGTCTTGGACACACCTGAGGAGCTGCATGTTGCCTTCAAGCCACGCTCTGGGGTTTGTGTGCTGAGGAGGATGTTCCAGACCTGTTGGTTCAAGAGGAGGAAATTGTCTCCTGTCTGATTTGAGATGTCAGATGGTAACACTGTGCTCCTGGCCAAGAGCTGGCGAAAGGCTGGAGCACAGTGAGCTTCTGCTGGGGTCCTTTCCAAAGGGGGGGTGTTGGTCTGCTAATGTTTTCTTCCCATTCTTCTAAATCCATGTTTGAGAAGAGCCTTGGGGTTGCTCATGGGAGGCTTAACACCTTGTAGCCTCTAGGCATCCATCTCACCTCAGACCACATCCAGACTGGGTATTTAAATCACTTTGGGAATCTGTAGTATTCATGGAGTGGTTTGGGTTGGAAGGGACCTTTACAGGTCATCTGGTCCTTCATCTCTGTGGATGATTTATGGACAGTGTGTTAATGAAACACAAGTTTACCTGGGCTTCATCAAACAGTGACAGATCCTAAGACCTGCTGTGGAGAAGGGCAATAAGAACTTGAGGAGTAGTGGTGAGGCTTCATTTGAGCCTCAGCAGCTGAGGTGTGGGGTGGTCTAGCCAGGGGAAGAAGGAGCTGAGACATAGGAGTGTGCTGTAGCTTTGTGCTGGGAGAATACCCAAGGGAGAAGTAGACTTCCTTCTTTAGCCTCACTCCATGAGCTGAGCTTAGTTCATCAATCAGTTCCTTGAAATTTCATCTGCAAGCTGTGCTGCTTGGCTGGGGTTTGGCCTTCCAAAGCAGGTTCTGTGGTGTCTTTTTCCCTGGTGGGCTGGGAGTTACTCAAGAGCAAAGCTGAAAGCTGTGTTGGATCTTGGACTCTTTCATGGATAAGGAGATAAAGAGGGCTGCAGAATGTGTTTGATTCTGCAAAACTTTGACTTAGAGATTTCTGGTGATGGCATCATTGACTCAAAAAAAAATCAGTAAGATTCCTTAGCTGCACAGGAATCTGGTAAAATGTTCTGTCTCTGGACCAAGCCTGAAAGGGCTACATGGAAATATAATTGAATGTAATTGAATGGGAAGCTGCATGTGTAGCCACTGGAGGCTGCCTCTGGAGCAGAAGCAGGTAGATTATGCTCTGATTTAAAGTGCCTTTGTGCTGGAGTTGAGCTGTAAAAATTGGTCCCATCTCACCTTAAATAGTACTGCAGCAAAAAAACCCCAAAGGTAGGGGAGAAGTCATGTTTCTGGAAGCTTAAAAACTTGCTTTCTGCAAGTGTTTGTGTCTCTAGCACTTCATTAAGGAGAACTTCCACACACAGAAGAGCCTGGAGGATGTGATTGCCAGCACCAACACTGCAACCACTGCTTAACTTCTCAGCACCTTTCCTGCAGGGTTTAGGCAGTGTTGATGCATCCTTCAAGGAGCCCAGTGGCCAAGAAGGCCAAGAGCATCCTGGCTTGGCTCAGCACTAGTGTGGCAGCAGGGCTAGGGCAGGGATTGTCCTCCTGGCCTGGGCACTGGGGAGGCCACAGCTCCAATCCTGGGTTCACTTTTGGGCTCCTCACTCCAAGGACACAGAGGTGCTGGAGTGTGGGCAGAGAAGGGCAAGGAAGGTGGGGAAGGGTCTAGAGCACAAGTGTGGTGAGGAGCAGCTGAGGGAAGTGGGCTTGGTTAGCCTGGAGAAGAGGAGGCTGAGGGGAGACCTTCTCACTCTCTGCAGCTCCCTGAGAGGAGGCTGGAGCCAGGTGGGGCTTGGGCTCTTCTGCCAAGGAACAAGGGAGAGGACAAGAGGAAACAGCCTCAAGTTGCACCAGGGGAGGTTCAGTTTAGATACTGGGAAGAGTTTCTTCTCTGAGAGGGTTATCAAGCCCTGGAAGAGGCTGCCCAGGGCAGTGGTGGAGTCACCATCCCTGGAGGGGTTTCAGAGCCCTGGAGATGTAGTGCTGAGGGCCATGGGTTAGTGGTGCCCTGGCAGTGTCAGGTTAATGATTGGACTTGGTGATCTTAAAGGTCTCTTCCAACCAAAACAGTTGCATGATTCTGTGATTCTAATAGCTCAAAAGAGTTAAAAACTCCCCAAAGCTCTGATCCCTTCTGGGGACTTCCAGCTTCTCCTTTCAGGCACCTCTACACTCAGGATTTCTAAACACCTCCCAGACAATGGCAGCAGAAGCCTCCCTCTGTGCTTTCACAATTCCTTGACAGCATTTTCATCCATATGAATAACAGAGAAGGGAAACAAACCACTTAGGCAGCCACACATCCAGCCCACGCAGATGGGAGTGAGATGCACCCAGGAAGACTCAGCTCCTGCTGCTTGGCACTGATGTGCTGCTGCTTTCTGCTTGCTCCAGGGCACTTGCATGCAAAGCAAGGAGAGATGCAAGTCTTAGGTGGTTAATAAACCCAGGACATGATTCTAGCAGCTCTTAAATCCTCCAGGGTTGAGTCACTGTCCATCTTCTGGGCAGGTTGTGGCTTGGGGCAGGGGAAGCTTTTCTCATGTTCCTGCTCTGGTTTTCATCCTCAAAACCACAAAGAATGAGTTGAGCTTGAACAGCCACAGTTAGCTGAAGGTGGGTGAGACTGGGTGGTCTGTGTTCCCATGTATTTAACAGTGCCAGTGCTGTGTGTGCCCTTGCTTGCTTTGGTGGGGAAAGCACCAAGCCCTAATGGTTAAGCTCTGGAGCAGCTTGCACTCCAAACAGCCACAGATCTTCTAATGCAGCAATTAAATTAGCCATTTTCCTTTCAGAAACTTCCTTAAGGCTCCCCAGGAGTTGCAGTCCAAGTCAGGAACAAACCATGAACTCAGCAGCCTCCTCTCAGTTGCCCCCTCTCCTACCCACGTTTCTTAGCCTGTTGGTTGTGTCCTGGAGCTGGGAGAGACTTGGAATGGATCATGTCCTGGAGATGGGAGAGACTGGGAAAGGATCATGTCCTGGAGATGGGAGGAGACTGGGAAAGGGAAAGCTGAGCTCAGGAGAACCCTCCATTTGGTTATAATCTTGAGTATAAATGATTCTCAGCCCTTTGTAGACACCCTCTGCCATCCAATTCCATCATCTTTGGGTCAGCCTGTCTCATGAACCTGCACAAAGATGTATTTTTTAGCACTTTATTTTTCCTCTTCTGAGTAGAACAAGGAGAAAACATCTCATTTGAAGTCCAGGTTTTGCCAGCCAGACTGAGGAACTGCTGCTTTCAGAGTGCAGGGGCTTAGTATTGTGTTGCCAGCTCAGAGATCTCTGCTTGCCAAAGGCCACAGAGGTCCAAGCATCATGAGCAAAAGGTTTGTGGAAGCCAGGCAGCTTTGTGAGGACAAATCCCTCATCTCTTTACAGGGGTGTTTGACCATCCAGCAGTCATTTCCTTCTTTAATTTGTTCCTGTCCTGAGTCCTTTGCCTGTAGCCCAGGGTGGCTGCTGGTGTTATTGGGGTTGGTCTGGAACAGGGATAGGACAAGAGAAAACAGCCTCAAGTTGCACCAGGGGAGGTTTAGGTTGGATATTAGGAACAGTTCCTTGAGTGAAAGAGTGGTTAAGCATTGAAAGAGGCTGCCCAGGGTGGAGTCAGCATCCCTGGGGGGGATTGAAAAGCCCTGGAGATGTGGTGCAGAGGTGGTGACCTGGCAGTGTTAGGTTAACAGATCTTAAAGGTCTCTTCCAACCAAAACAATTCTATGATTTTGTGATTCTGTGATTTGAGGCTAAACCTTTCTTGGCCCAAACCAATATTTTCACAACCTGTGCTCCTGTTCTACAAAACACCAGCCTGCACTTCCAACTTGCCTTTCTTTTGGATGTGTCTGCAGGTCTGGCAGTGACAGAGCCATGGCTGGAAAGGCCTTGCAGCACTTGGCTTTCTCCTCTTCCCCTGGGATTAGGTGGTGCATGCTTGTAGGCATTGCTGAGCTATTCAGCTGGATTCAGCTGCCAGTGCCAGCTCCTGTAGCTTTCAGCAGTGACTAATCCTTTCCTTCAGCTTTGTTAGAGCACAAGGAGCTGCCTTTGATCTCTGCAGCCAGCTCCAGTGGGGTAAGGTCCTTTTCTGCTGGCTTGGTGGCTGGCTGAGAAAGCTCAGTCAGGGTAGCTGCTCGTTTAGAAGTGAATAGCCTTTGGGAAAGGTCTCAGCTGGAAGCCTTGCTGCAGCTGCAGAGCTGTCTAGCTGCTGGAGTGGCCCTGGGCATGCCAGTTGTTATTTGGGAGTGAAGTGATTGTCCTCCTGGACTGGGCACTGGGGGAGGCCACACCTTGAATATTGGGCTCAGCTTTGGGCTCCTCACTCCAAGAAGGACACTGAGGGGCTGGAGTGTGGCCAGAGAAGGGCAAGGAAGGTGGGGAAGGGTCTAGAGCACAAGTGTGGTGAGGAGCAGCTGAGGGAAGTGGGCTTGGTTAGCCTGGAGAAGAGGAGGCTGAGGGGAGACCTTCTCACTCTCTGCAGCTCCCTGAGAGGAGGCTGGAGCCAGGTGGGGCTTGGGCTCTTCTCCCAAGGAACAAGGGAGAGGACAAGAGGAAACAGCCTCAAGTTGCACCAGGGGAGGTTCAGTTTAGATACTGGGAAGAGTTTCTTCTCTGAGAGGGTTATCAAGCCCTGGAAGAGGCTGCCCAGGGCAGTGGTGAAATCACTGTCCCTAAAAGTGTTCAGAAGCTCTGGAGATGTGGTGCTGAGGGCCCTGGTTTGGTGGTGAGCATGAGTGAAATGGTCTCCATCCAGTGCACCAGCTTTCCTGGGAGTGGATCACAGGTCTAGGAGGTAACCATCTCCAGGAGAGGAGGTATCTGAGGCAGGTTGATGCTGCCCAGAGCTGGCCCTGTGCTGCTGTTGGGTTTGTAGCACCACCTGCTGCCGGCAGAACACGGTGCTCTGGCATCCCTGCGAGTTCTGCTGCCTTCAGCTGGAGTTTGACCCTTGTGGAGCAGAAGAGGAAGGAACAAATCTGCAGCTTAAGTTTACCTCAGGTGCTAAAATCCAGATGCTTGTCACTGCAGGGCCTGAGTGGAGGTGCAGCCAGGCATGAATGTACACTGCTAATGGAACAAGCAGTGCTGCCCTCCCAGGGCTTTGCTCCTGGAATGTTAACTCCAGCATCCTTGCAGTACTCCCCTGCTCTTGCCAAAAGCCAGGGTTTCATTCTCTCATGTGCCAGGGGCTGCTTCAGAATAGCTTTTCCCTAGAAGAAGTGTTACCAGAGCCTCAGCTCTCTGAATTCCCCTGGCTTGGGATCACAGAATCATTAAGGTTGGAAGAGACCTCAAAGGTTATCAAGTCCAACCAGCAACCTATCACCCCCATGCCACTAAGCCTTGTCCCTAAGGACTACATCTAGATGTTTTTTAAACCCCTCCAGGGATGGTGACTCCACCACTGCCCTGGGCAGCCTGGGCCAGGCCTTGACAACTCTTTCTGTGAAGAAATTTTTCCTAACATCCAAGCTAAACCTCCCCTGGTGCAACTTGAGGCCATTTCCTCTTGTCCTATCACTGGTAACACAGGAAAAGAGACCACCTGGCTCCAACCTCCTCTCAGGCAGTTACAGAGAGAGAGAGAAGGTCTCCCCTCAGCCTCCTCTTCCTCAGACTAGTGACCTGCTCATAAGACATCCTCTAGACCCCTCACCAGCCTGGTTGCCCTTCCCTGGACACACTCCAATGCCTTAATGTCTAGGATGCAGCCAAAGAGGTTGGTGACCAGAAGGAAGCATTGCTTTGGAGCACTGGAAAGGAAAAGCAAGGGAAGGAAGCATCCTTTCACCCTGCTGTGGTGATAATCAGATGGGTTTTGTTGCATGTGAAAGCTTGAAGATGTGATGGGGACCAGTCCCCACGTGTTGAAGCCTTTCACCATCAAGATGAAAGCTGTCTGTGCATCTTTCAAACAGCCTCTGCTCTGCAGCAGGCTCTGGCCCAACAACCACAGGGACAAAAGCTGCAGCAGAGGATTGGATTTGGCACCAGAGGCAGGGCAGCAGCAAAATACCACCTTGTTTTTCCAGAGTTGGGTTCCTGCTACTCTCAGGATCTGCCTGATGGCCTGCATGTGTCTTGTTTAAATAACAGCAGAATATTTAATGTCCCCAAATGACTCCAGCCAGTGGAACAAGATGGGAGGGAACTGAGTGTGTGGATGCATTTTCTTTATCATTTTTCCTTCTGTTTTCAGCTTCTTTTCATTCTCTGTGACTTTATGATTGCAGTTGTTACTCAGTACACGTGGCACCATGTGTTGATAGCCACTTCATTGCAAGCCACCCCTTCCTTCTGATGAACCCCAGAGCCTGGGTCTCTGTGTTGCCTTTCTTCCCATGCTTTTAGCTGCCTTGGTGGAGTGGGTTAGCTCTGCAGAACCATCTGATGGTGCATTCTGTGCAGAACACACAGTGTTGGTGGTGACAGCCTTGTCTCCCAGAGTGCCTCTAACTTGATGTTGTACCACAGGAAGGGGATGAGTCCCCAGGCACAGGAGAGAGGGAGTGAGCTGGAGTCACCAAGATCATGAATCTGGCTTTGGCTCCTGGGTGTTAAATAAATGGGACAGAAAAAGAGAGAATTGGATAGGTGAAGTTTGCTGAAACAGGAGAGAACTTGTGTGAGGCATTGGGACATGAAGGAGGCAGCTGTGAGGGACATGAGGAGGTTATGAAGAGGAAGGTAACTCTTGGATACAAGGTTAGAGAAAGAGATGAGAGGTTTTAATCCCTGTTTGCTCTTAGGTGTCTGCTGTAGCTCACAAATGCCCCCAGGCTCTCTGGGATCAACCAGCAAAGCTATTGCAGCTCTCAGGTGGAAGATGGTGACTGGGCTGGGGAGGGTGCAGCACAGCAGCCACAACATTATTCACCTCCTGGACAGCCTCTAACCCCTTTTCCCCATGGTACCTGCCTGTATCTGGTGAGGAAGCAGATGCTGCTCTCCCTTATCTGGCTGATGGATGCTTTCCCTTCAATCTTCTTGAAAGCAGGCTGTGGGGTTAGTGATAAGGCATGAAGGATCTCCCTGCTAGGCTCTGCTCTCCCAAAAGCACCTCCTGGCTCCTTCCTGTGCTTCTAGAGGGGGAAGTTCATCAAGCAGGGAGGTGATGAAGTAGCTGGGTTCCAAAGCAAGGGCTGCAGTTTGTTTTCCCATTGGCCTTACTGCTGGCTCCCTGGAGTTGGTGCTGTGTAACTGTGAGGACCCAGGCAGTACAGAGCTGATGTCACTGAGGGGGATGCCATTGTAGAGAGCAGAAGAAAATCAGGGAGGGGAAAAGCATTTCCATCCATTTATAGCCTTCAGTTATCAGTGAAGCTGTTTGTTAGCCTGTGGAGAGAGGTGAGGGATGTTTCCCTCCTCCTGGAACTGCCCAAAAGACTGCAAGCAAGGAGCTAAGAGCAACTTGCTAATGAGCCAGAGGGAAACTGAGGCACAGAGGACAGGTGGCCATAGCAGATCACTAGAGCATGCACCTGTACAGCTCCTCAGAACCCCACAGCAATGCTGGTTTCACCTCCTCCCACATGTACTAGCAGCTGGAAGAAGGGAAATGTGGTGCAGATGTTCTGAGGCTTCCCAGGCAACACTTGCAGATCAAAATACTTCAGCAAGGTCTTCAGGGTTCTGAAGCCTTCTGTGAGCTGAGGGGTTTTGAGGTTTGTGTAAGGAAGGGAAATGGTTTTTGTTCTCAGCATGGAATGTTGAAAGCATTTTGGGCTGGGAGGGTTGGTTTGCAGCTCCTGTGTGGAAGAGCTAATCATGGCTTTGGTCTCCTGAGCTGCCCAGAGCTGGGGCTGGTGGCACCTTACCTCACCTCTGCAGTAAGGGAGAGAAGAGGGCTAACAGGGGACAAGAAAAGCACTTTTCTGGGGAATCTAACAGCTGCTAAGCTAGATAATTCTGTGTGATAAGGCTCATTTTCCTCTTGCTCTCAAGGCAGGTGACAAAGCAAATTGGTTTCAGAACACTGATAATAATTAGGTTGCTTTCATCAGGAGTTTATAAAAGGAATTGTTTTCAGTTCTGCCTCATTTCTGTGAACTCTGACTTCTCACATGTGCTGCTCCTTAACTCCCAGGGCATGCTGTGGGCTGTGGGAGTCTGTATTCATCCCAGCCATGTGGTGGGCAGTAGTGGATTAACTGCCTCTTGTCCAAGCACTTCTTCCCCCTTGGTTTTGACTTTTTAACTGCCTAGCAGCAGAAGCTTGAGTAGGTCACTAAGTAGTAAAGGTCTTGGGGCAAGCCAAGCTTTGGAGAGCATGATGTTGCCCCACCACAGAGCCCATGGCTTGGAGAGCATGAGGATGATGCTCCTCTTGCTGCTGCCCTTCTGCTCCTCTGGGAGCAGCTTCAAGTGACAGCATCTTATCCTAGGGATGTTCTTTGGAGCCAAATAATTGCAGTTAATTGTGAAAGAAATCTAATTGGACAAGCAGCTCAACCTGCATCTTGAATTGCACAGCCACCACCACAGAGAGAATGAATCTCAGTAGCCAGATCCCTTTCCAGGTTAAAATAACCATTCTTCTCCTTTAGTTTCTCTAGGAAGATGTGCCAGCTGCCCCCCCCCCCCACCATGCAGATGAATAACTAATCAGGTTGATTTCTGTTGCAAGCTGTTTCCTCATGGCAGGGATGAGCAACCCACTGCTAGCAGTGGAGGAGTTTGCATCTCTTGGCCACAGGATCAGGTTAAAAATAGGATTTCCACTGGCATCTTCCCCTGTGGTTCTGTTCTCAGTGGGGGATGATTTATGCTTGGGTTTCTGGTGCATTGTTTAATTATAGGTGCTTTAAAACTGCATCTGTTTTGCCACTTCCTCTGCAGCACGTGCTGCCTTTGGGTAGCTTTGGGGCTCAGTAGCCTTACACTGAAACTCTCCTCGTGCCTCTGGAGATGAGGCTTGGAACAGGCTCCAAAGCTTTTCCTTCTAAGCCTTGAAAACACCCTAAGTGGGAGGCAGCAAAGCTCAGAAGTCTGGAGGTTGAGGGTGGAAAGGAGGAGGCTGGAGCAGAATAATGAGTAGATGAGAAAGGACTAACAGCAGCTTCCCAGTCCATCTCTACAGGCAGAGATTAAAGGGAAGACAAGGAGGGGAAGGACTGCCAGGGGAAGGCACTGGGAAAGGCAGGGGTGTCTCAGCAGAAAATAGATGAGTGAAGAACCATCCTGCTAAGAGTGCTGCTGAAGAGCTGGGCTTGGCTGGATGGTCACAGGAATGACAGATCTTCTCAGTGCAGGTGCCAGCAAATCAAGCAAGAGAGCAGATCCCAGAGGTGGGGGTGTGGGGTGGGGGAGAACTGGTGTGCAAGAGCCCAGGGAATGAGAGCTGGCAGCAAAGTGATGTCTCCATTCTCCTGCCTGCTCTCCCCCTTGCCTGGCCATGGCAGATGCTGGTGTGACACCATCCAGAGCCAAGCACCACATGGCCTGGGCCTCATCCAGACTAGCCAGAGTGGAGCTGGGAGCTAACTGGGGTAACAAGGCTGTTTCATGGGGGGGAGACCAGGCAGGAGAGGAGCACAGCCCCTTACAGCTGCACCTGACTGCAGGTGGAGCTCAGCAGCCTGGGTCTCCCTCCAAGATGGCTTTGGCCAGGCTGATGGGGGTTGATCAGGGGCTGTGGTCACATCCATGCCCATTTATTGATACCTTCTGGATTTGAGTATTAACTCCAGGATGAGAGCAGCAACTGGCTACTGATGGCTTGGACAGGTGTAGTCCTCTCTGGGTGAAGAGCTGGCTGGATGGGCAAGTCCAGAGAGTGGTGGTGAAGGGAGTTTTCTCCAGTTGGTGACCAGTCAGGAGTGGTGTTTCTCCAGTGGTGTCCAGAGAAGGGCAGGGAAGGGTCTAGAGCACAAGTGTGGTGAGGAGCAGCTGAGGGAAGTGGGCTTGGTTAGCCTGGAGAAGAGGAGGCTGAGGGGAGACCTTCTCATTCTCTGCAGCTCCCTGAGAGGAGGCTGGAGCCAGGGGGGGCTTGGGCTCTTCTGCCTTTTCTTCTGTCTTTTCCCACAGCCAGCATGCAGATGTGGTGCCTGCCAGGGGAGCAGCCTCTGCTCTCTGACATCTTAAATGGGGGAAGGATAAGAGACAGCAGGAGAGAAATCAGGATCAATGTCATCTTTAAGAGAGTGGGCCTCAGGTGTGTGGTTTCCATATGGAGCCTCTCTGGATGCCAGGCTCCCTGCCACAGCCAGGATATTTGCAGCATGCTGGATCCCTGTCTGACAGCCCAAATTTGGTGCTTGCAAACCCATTCTGACAGCTGCACTCCCCTCCACCCCCTCCCCCCCAAAAAAAGACACAGCTTCAGGGATGCTGCTGCTCCATGGGACCAGGCAGACTTGTCATCATCTTCTGGTTGCACCTGCAGAGAAGCAAGTGCCAGTGTGATCTAACACCTTGGTTGGAGAGGGAGAAGGGAATGGAGCCAGCTGTGGTTAAAAACAAGGTGTGATTTCTCCTGCTGGTGCACACCTGGATCTGCACAGCCAGAGCTGCTTGGGAGGAGTCTGGAGAAGGATCTCAGCACTTGGGTGCTGCTGCACAGAGGGGAGGGACCCTGCTGTGTCTGGTGGAATTAAGGACTGGATCTGGGTGACTTTCTTCAACAGAGGATGTCTGAATTTGTCCAAACTAGGAGGTGAAAAGAAGTCTCTGATAACTTACTCAGTAATTCACTTATTTCAGGGATAATGATGCCTGCTCAGTGTTCTCCTCTCCTGCAGTTTGCCATCTCCTGGGGTGCATGAAGAAGAGTGTGACCAGAAGGTGGAAGGAGGTTCTCCTCCCCCTCTACTCTACCCTAGTCCTGGGTCTACTTCTGGGCTCCCCAGTTCCTCAAATATACAAATGTTGCCTTCCCTGGTGGGTGGGGGAGATGATGTTGGCACCTGGGAGTCAAGGCCCAGTGGTCAGACTGGTCACCCACCATCTGGGACCTGTTACCACTTCTCTTCATGGAATCTATGTGAACTCCTGCCTGCTCCATGGGGAGCAGAACAGCAGGGTCCTTGCTGGGAGCTTTGCCCCAGAGGGATTGTTCAGCCTGGAGAAGAGAAGGCTCCACTGGTGGCCTTTTGGGGCTGCCCCATGGGGCTCAGCTGAGTTTGGCAGAAGGCTTTGCTGTGGCCCAGCAGATCAGTCCTTGGGACAGTGGCAAACAAAAGGACACGACCCTGGAAGCTCTGGCTGGAGAGCATCCCTGGGAAGCAGGAGACTTGCTTCACTGACTCTCATTAAGGAAACAGAGTTGGTGCCAAGAAGCAGGACTGACAGGTTGTAAATCCACACTGTCCCTGGAGGACCCTGCTGGCAGGAGCTCTTGGCTTTTGCCTTCAGGTGTAGATCAGGGTCAGTTCTTCAGGCAGAAGCAGCAGATGCACTGGCTCCTGCATCTTCAGTGCTGTAATTCTCAGCTGCATGGTGAAGGGCAGCTGGTGGTGTCCCCATCCCAGCTCTGCCTATGGTGCTGTTTCTCCCCAGCCCATTTAGGTTGAATTGGACATGGATCCTTTTCCTGAGAACTTGTTCCCTGTCTCCCCAAATTATCCAGCTCTCCTAAGCCCTCTGGCTTCCTTCTCCTAAAGATCTGAGATGAGCAGTGAGGTTCCTGGTTTCTTGCAGAGTTTGCTCTTTGCCCAGAAATCAATCCAGTTCACTAAGTTCAACTGTCAGAACTTCTCCAAGGGCATAGACATTCTTCATGTTTTCACTGGCAAATTGTATGTGAAGCTTAAATGTAAAGCTGAAGAGCAAAGCCTCACCAGCAAGGAAAGTGCTGGAAGGTATTGATTTTCCTGCATTTTGGTATTAATGTATAATAAAAACATACTCTAAATTATTGGGTAGGGGCATCATTGCTGGGCAGCCTCCAGATTGATGCTTTGCTTTAGTCCTCTCTCATGTTTTTAAGATCCATTTGGCCAAGGTGGCTGTGAACAACATCAGAAGCACATGAGCTCGCATTGAGCTGGAGTCAAAAAACCACCCATGTTGTGGAGCTGAATCACCCTGGCTTCATCTGCTGGAAGGAGCAGAAACTTCTGATGTGGTGTGTTGGGTGCTCAGGGGCATTTTAGATCATAGAATCATTAAGGTCACCAAGTCCTCAGCCATTGCAGCTGGTTCCTGGCTCCGTGGCGACCGGGCTCCTCTGGCAGGAGGAAGGGCTGGGAGCTGGCAGCGGAGCGAGCCGATGCCTTTCCTATCTCAGGGGCTACCAAGCAATAGCAAACAGCTGGAGTGCTGCAGCTGGAGTGAGCAGCCCCAGCCCCTCAATCTCTTCTCTGGGGGTCCACAGGCACCAGAACTGTTGTCTCCATGCCTTAGGTTGTGCGCACAGAGAAGAACAGCCTGAACAACCGGTTCCTGCCCTGGGATGAGATCGAGACGGAAGCCATCCTGTCCATCGATGACGACGCTCACCTTCGCCACGACGAGATCATGTTTGGCTTCCGGTCAGTAGCTGCCACACACACATTCCTTTGGCCCCAGAGTGGGTGTTTTCCACAGCCAGGAGCTGGCCTGGTGGCTAAAGCCAGAGGGAGAACTAGCACATCCCTTCCTGTCACTTTCCGACTCTGTTGGAGGAGCGGTAGATGGTCATGAAGTGTCTCATGAGTGCAGGAAGATGGGCTGCTTGCAGGATGTCCAGGCAACCTTGAATCTCACCCTTCCTAACCTCAGCTCTTCAGCTTTTGCTGTGCTGATCGTGTTCCCTTCAGAGTTTTGGGGGAAGGTGACTTCCTAGGGTGGAAGGAAACCAGAGGTGTTCTCGCACTCCATCCTGCAGGAGATGTTGGCAGGGCCAGGAGGATTGCAGCTGCTGCAGGATGTGATGCTGGTGTGCTCACAGTGGGCTGCTGTCCTCTGCTCCATGTGACATTGGGATGGGACAGCTAGTGTGGCTTTTTTTATCTGCAAAGCATGGAGAAGACAGATGTTACACAGTAAAGGCTGCTGCTGGTTGCTCTCATTCCAGCCTCCTTTCTGCTCCAGCATCTATGTTTTCCCTTGACTTTGTTGCCCTGGTGAAAAGCTTAGCCTGGAGAAGACCAGCCCCAGACAGAAGCTGCTCAAAGCTAAGCAAGAGATCAAGGGTGGGGGCAAGAGGCTGGGGCCAGACTCTGCTCAGGGGTGCCCAGGGCCAGGCCAAGGGGCACAGGCCACAAACTGGAAGCCAGGAGGTTCCAGCTGAGCAGGAGGAGAAGCTTGTTTGGTGTGAGGGTGTTGGAGTCCTGGCCCTGGCTGCCCAGAGAGGCTGCAGAGTCTCCTTCTCTGGAGGGATTCCAAAGACACCTGGAGGTAATCTGGGGGAGGTTTCTGCAGGCTGCTCCTGCAGCTGCTCTAGCTAAAGATAAGCAGGTGCCAGAGAGGGAGCAGGGAGCAGGGATGGCACAAGGAGAGAGCTCTGGCACTCCTTTGCCTGCAGCTCATCAGCTCACCAGGCCAGGAGTGGGGGCTGCGACTGCTGATCCAAGAGAGCTCCCAACAGCTGGCTGGGGGTGGGACATAGGGACCAGCTCTCTCCTCACCCCAAAACGTGTTGACTCATGTTTGGGAGGGAGATGAAAAGGCACAAAATGCTTGAAAACCCAACAAGCTCTCAGCAAGAGATGAGAAACGAGGTGTTAGTGACATTAAAGCATGGGAGGAGGCGTCAGGACTCCTGCTTTTCTTTCCTGCCCCGGTTCTGGCTCTTTACCTAACCTGGGTCGTGTTCTCCCTCTCTTTGGTCTCTGTTTTCCTTCACTCATCCCCAGTGCCTGGCTGAGGCTTGACCCACTAGCTCTGGAGAGCAGCAAATGGGAATTCTGAGTGCTGTGGATTATTCTCACTCCCATCCCTGCTTACAGAGCCCTTGGTCCCACAAAGCCTTCCCTGTGTAACTCATCCAGCCAGGGAGGAGGTGGTGCCTCAGTGGCCAAGCAAACCCCTGCCCACAGCAACTGTGTTTGGTCAAAGCTTTCCTTCAGGCTGTAATTCTTGAGGCCAAAAGCCTCTTCTTGTTCTGTTTGCTGCTCAGGGGTGAGCTGGAGGTGGGCACCTTGAGCAAACCTTCCTGAGGAGCCACCCAAACTGATTCTCTGGAGAAATCCTTAGTGTTCTGGCTGAGCTGGAGAGGAGAAAGTGTCCTGTTCCTAGGGGAGTGAGAGGTGGGAGAAGGGAAAGGGAATGAGTAGTTCAAAGAATCCCATTGGATTGACAGAAACCACAGCAGGCAAGTGCTGCCTGGGAGGATGCTGCCAGGGAAACTGCTGGTGCTGTTGATTCCTCAGGTTTTCATTACCAGGTTGCCTTGGAGTTCCATGAGCAGAGACTTAACAACAATCACATCTTTGCTCCTGGCTCCTGCAGCCATGGCTCCTGTAGCTCTCCCTGGGAATTGGGGGAGGAATTCACATCCAGGCAAGGAAAAAGAACCCCAAAAGGGCACTTTCTGCCCTATTTTGTGTCTGTCCAACAAGCTTGTTTCTTGTAGTCTGGAGTCCCTGGTTGGAGAGGCAGCTTGGACACTAACCCTTAGGGAGATGGGTCTGGGTGATCCAAGGAAGCCAGCACCCTTCCAGTGGAATCACAGAATATCCTGAGTGGGAAGGGACCCACAAGGATCAGTCTTGAAGCTGGCTTTATTTCCCAGTTAGACATTAAGTCTAACTTAATGATGCTGGGTCTTCAGCATCTTAACAGCTTTCCTGAAGGGAGCTTGATGCTGTCTCAGATTCACAGAGGAGGAAAGTGAGCTTCAGGAGATAGGAAGCCCCAGGGTTTTGGGGGAAGAGGCCAGGAGATGCTGGCTTCCTCCCAGGCCAAGCCCTGGCTGCTCTGGACTTTCCATAGAGGGGAGGCAAGAGAGCAGCAGTGCTGCTTTGTGATGAGCCTGCATGGGCTGTGGGAAGCTGGAGGCAGATGGAAGAGTTTCCCATCTCACTGACCTTCCTTGCCTCTTTCTCTGCATAATTCAGAAACTGATTTGGAGCCACTGAGCTCTCTTAGTCTTCTTTTAAACCTAGAGAACAGCCTTGATGAGCTAGAAAATCCCTAATTTATGAGGTAGGAGCTCTCTCCTCATGAATAAGCAACTCCATCCTGCCTCTAGGAGAGGACCAAGGTGAGAAGCTCAGCTGTGTACCAGGCAACACTGAGCTGTGCTCACAGCTCGTGCCTGGGAGAGCTGACCAAGTGATGCTTCACTTCACATCCAGCAGCTTTCCACCTTCAACAGGAGAAGGCCAACAGATTCTGCTTGGCTGTTCCAGCCAAGATTTTGACACTCAGCCCTACAGTAAGAAAGAAATCAGAGTTATCTCAGGGTGAGACCTTGTTCACATGGAGCTCAGGTAGCTGGGGCAGCTGGTCAGTCCCTCCTACCTACAGTGGGGCTTTGGTGTGGTGGAGGAGGGCAAGCTTGTGTTGAACTGCCTGTGTTTACATGGCTTATGAAGACATCTTTTGCATGTTGGAATTGTCTGTATGTTTATTTAAAAACACAAACTTGAAAGCAGGTCAAGGGAGGTTCTCCTCCCCCTCTACTCTACCCTAGTCAGGCCACAGCTAGAGTCCTGGCTCCAGTTCTGGGCTCCCCAGTTCCAGAGAGCCAAGGAACTACTGGAGAGAGTCAGGCAGAGGCTAGGAAGATGCTGAGGGCACTGGAGCAGCTCTGGCAGGAGGAAAGGCTGAGAGCCCTGGGGCTGCTTAGCCTGGAGAAGAGCAGCCCCACAGGGGAGCTGCTCAATGCTGAGCAAGAGCTGAAGGCTGGGGGCAGGAGGCTGGGGCCAGACTCTGCTCAGGGGTGTCCAGGGCCAGGCCAAGGGGCACTGGGCACAAACTGGAAGCCAGAAGGTTCCAGCTGAGCTGAGGGGGAGAAACTTGTTTGTTGTGAGGGTGTTTGAGCCCTGGCCCAGGCTGCCCAGAGAGGCTGTGGAGTCTCCTTGTGTGGAGAGATTCCCAAGGCAGCTGGAGGTGACCCTGGGCAAGCTGCTGTGGGTGACCCTGCTGGAGCAGAGGGGTTGGACTGGCTGATCCCCAGAGATCCCTTCCATCTTCAGCCCCTCAGTGATTCTCATTGCATGTTTTAGCAATGCCTGCCCTTTCTGCCCAAGCTACAATGTATGTTGCCCATTCTTTGGACAAGCAGTTGCCAAACTTCTCTTTCTTCAGGCATCTCCATCACTTGCAGCCTACTGTGGGAGCTGGGCTGTGGGTGTGGAGGTCATTGTCCTGTGCAGTGGTTCTGAGGCAGAGCCCTGCTCACCTCTGGACAGCCTCCTGAGGGCTGTGTCTCACTGGGCAGTTTGTGTTTGCAGTGTCTGGAGAGAGGCCAGGGATCGCATCGTCGGCTTCCCCGGGCGCTACCACGCGTGGGACATCCCCCACCAGTCCTGGCTCTACAACTCCAACTACTCCTGCGAGCTCTCGATGGTGCTCACTGGTGCTGCCTTCTTCCATAAGGTGAGACACCATGGTCACTAAACCCTCAGCCTTCCCTTCCTTCTCAGGGGTTGTATCTTTTTCCGGGGGTGTACTTTATTTGTTTCTTCAAGTTGCACCAGGGGAGGTTCAGGTTGGCCATGAGGAACAATTTCATCCCTAAAAGGGTTGTCAAGGCCTGGCCCAGGCTGCCCAGGGCAGTGGTGGAGTCACCATCCCTGGAGGAGTTTAAAACCATGGAGATGTGGTGCTGAGGGCCATGGGTTAGTGGTGCCCTGGCAGTGCTGGGTTAAGGGCTGAACTTGAGGATCTTAAAGGTCTTGCCAACCAGACTGATTCCGTGAAGCACAGCGAGCAACTGGGCTGTGTCTCAGCAAGTGACCCCCTGGAGGAGCAGCTTATGTTTGTGCCACATGAGAAGCACAGTGGCACTGAAGCAGGCTCCATGGAGCCTTCATGAAGCAATGCTCTTGGTCCTGGGGAGGTTGAGGTGGGCCATGGGACTGCCTGCCCTGGGTCTTCACTGTAGCATCCTGAATCTTACAGACCCAGAGCGTTGCAAGGGGCAGTTGTGGGGAGGTCCTGGGTTCCTGTGGCTGTGTGGTGGCATGGGCTGGCTGGTACGTGTGGGAGGGGAGCAGTGTGGAGCGTGGCTCCATGACATGTGCCTCTAGGGGGAGAGGCAACCGTGAGCAAGCAGGCCTTGAGAAAAGGCTGTGATGTTTTCCCCAGGGGACTGTCCTGAGCCATCAGTCCAGCAGGTCCTGCTGCCAGCAAGGTCTGAGGGGGCTGAGACCACCCATTCCCAAGTGTCTGAAGTTCCAGAAGCCCTGGGACTCGGTCAGGGTGGTGTCTACGGGGTAGATTTGCTGCACCAGATCTCCTGGGTGCAGGATTAACTCCATTACAGGGAGAGTCTCTCCTTGAGCTCTGTGCTTGGGACCACCTTGAGCTACCTTGCATCTCTTTCTCCTTGCCAGTACTACGCCTACCTGTACTCCTACGTGATGCCCCAGGCCATCCGGGACATGGTGGACGAGTACATCAACTGCGAGGACATCGCCATGAACTTCCTGGTCTCTCACCTGACCAGAAAACCTCCCATAAAGGTAAAGGGCTGCCTGGGAGCTCTGGCCTTTGTGTTTCTGGAGAAAAGAGCAGGTTGGGCAATGGCTTGGAAAGGCAAGTGATGCTTAGGAGGCTGCTCTGCTCCCTTTCTCCCAGCGCAGAGGCTGAGCCATGCAGCTCAGCCCCAGAGGGGTTTCCTGGCTCAGCTAGGGCCCTTTGGAGCAGCTGAGCATCAAAAGACAGATTTCTTCTGTCCATAACACCCAGCTCATGTAGGAATGGTTTCCTTGCTGGCTGTGAGTAGCTTTCCAGAGACATTGAGGCTCATCTGCTGTTAGAGGGCTGTTGGTTCCAACCACTGCAGCTCAGCTGCAATGTCCCTGCCCCACGGGAACGAATCAGTGGCACAGTTTTGAACTTGAATTTTGGATGCAGATCATGCTGCTTTTTTATCACTGCTGGCAAACTGCTCTTCACAGCCCTGCATATGTCTCACCACTGCAGGCCAGCTGCCTTGGAGATGGGCCTTGGCCATAAATCTGATAGGGGGGGCATTTTCTGGGTGATGTTTTTGCCATCTGGAGCTATTGTGGAGGTTGTAGAGTTTGGTGCAGGTGAGAGGAGAATCAAGACCAACATTGAAGGGTGCTGCAATGGGATGTCTGATTCAAGGCAGGCAGGGAGGTCCTTTAATTAATGGGTGGTCCCTCAGCACCCCCTGAAAACTGGAACCCCCTCCAAAGATCTTATTCTGAGTGCTTAAAGGAAGAGGTGCCCACATTGTTCATTCCTCTGTAGCATCTGTGGCCAGCAGGGCAGGGAGGGGATTGTGCCTCTGCTCTGCCCTGGGGAGACCTCAGCTGCAGTGCTGGGGCCACCTCTGGAGTCCTCAGCACAGCAGAGACATGGAGCTGGGGGAGCAGGGCCAGAGGAGGCCACAGCAATGATCTGAGGGCTGGAAGCTCTCTGCTGTGAGGCCAGGCCGAGAGAGTTGGGGTTGTGGAGCCTGGAGAAGAGAAGGCTCCAGGGAGACCTTCTGGTGGCCTTCCAGTACTTAAAGGGCCTGGAAGAAAGCTGAGGACAGATGTTTGTTGTGACAGGCCAAGGGCTGATGGCTTGAAACTAAGAGAGGAGATTTAGACTAGAGAGAAGGAAGAAACTGTTGATGCTGAGGGTGGTGAGAGCCTGCCCCAGGCTGCCCAGAGAGGTGGGAGATGTCCCATCCCTGGAATCATCCCAGGTCGGGTTGGTTGGGGCTGTGAACAACCTGCTCTGGTTGGAGATGTCCCTGCTGACTGCAGAGAGGTTGGACTAGATGACCTTTGAAGGTCCCTTCCCACCCGAACTGTTCTGTGATGTCTGTAGCTGGTGACAGGGAGGGGAGTTCCTTTCTCAAGGTTTTTTTTTTCCCCTGAAACAGCTTCTCAACTGTTAAACCAGAAAACATGTCCCTCACTAAGTCTTTGCTCTGATAGAGCTGCTGGGGGACCTTGTTCTTCCTTGCCTGGACCCCTTCCAGGGGTCACCTGGCAGCCGAGGACAGCATGGCCAGATCTGTGCCTGGCAGCTGGCACCTCACAGAGGATGTCAAGCCCAGTGCCTCGGGTACAAGCAGGGGGGGTGTGTGTACGTGTGTGTGTCCCCACCCAGGGTGCTGTGGGCAGCCTGGCAGTGACCCATCTCCATCCTTCTCCCTGCAGGTGACCTCCCGCTGGACCTTCCGCTGCCCCGGCTGCCCCCAGGCCCTTTCCCACGACGACTCCCACTTCCACGAGCGACACAAGTGCATCAACTTCTTTGTGAAGGTCTATGGCTACATGCCCCTGCTCTACACCCAGTTCCGCGTGGACTCAGTCCTCTTCAAGACTCGCCTGCCCCACGACAAGACCAAATGCTTCAAGTTCATCTAGAGGCAGGAGGCGCCCGAGGGCCCTCAGCTCTCCCTGAGCTTGCCGGCCGGAGACGGGTGAGGGCAGAGGGTGATGGATGCTGTTGATGGGGCTGCCAGTGAGAAAAGGCCTTTTGCTATTGACTCTGGCCTCCTGCTGAGCAAAAGAGACCTCCTGGGCCCGGAAGGGTGCGTTTCCCCCTCCCTTCCTGCTCTCCCCACAGCGACTCGACAGGGAGCAGGACCTCACAGCTCCTGCAGAGACACTCCCTAGGGTCGTACACTGAGGAATGGGCTGTTGGCTAGTGGCTCTGCCCCTTCCCTAGCCAGCCTTTCTTTTTAATGATAATTATTGTTATTTAAAATGAAAGTGGTTTAGATTTGCCACGTGAGGCTTTTTGGTTTTTTTCTTTTCTTTGTCCCTCCCTCCCCACCCTTTTCCCTCTCAGACCTGACTACCCACTCGAGGACGACCATAGCCAGGCCACGTTGGAGTTGTTTCACTGCAGAGAGGTTATTCCCAGCATCGAGGCAGCTGTGTCACCACTAGTCCCTATCCTTTCTCCCTCTCCTCCCCTCCCACACAACACATCCTGGCTCATCTTGCCCTGTGGCTACTACTGAGGACTTTCAGGTGTCTGGTGACAAGCTCTTTGCTCTCCTCACCACCGTAGGCTCTGCCCTCAGAGAGGAGCGAGCAGGGAAGAGGTTAGCCCTGGAAGGTCCTTTCCGAGCTCCCCAGCACCGTGCTGGGTCCTGTGCTGCAGCCCTGGGGGTGTTTGGTTGCTGTGGTCTGGTTCTTGGTGTCCTTTGCCACCCTGTGCAGCAGCACTCTGCAGGCACTGCTAAACCTCTGGAGACAGGGAGCGTGTTTGGGGCTTAGGAATGACCAAGCTGCCTCTCAGCAGGGCTCCAGGCTCCTGCCCTTGCACCGAGAGGTGCCCTGGGCTCTGCTTTTCTACAGCTGCTGCAGCACCAAAGGCAGCTGCAAAGTCTGGGTCTGGCCTGGCCTTTTCACAAGCACTTTGGGACTTTTCTTTGTGCCCTTCAGGGCCTCCTTCCCTGGTCCTGGAGAGTGAGCCTTTGCTGATGGAAATCAGCCTCTATCCCAAAAGCATCCCGGCGTGGACGCAGTCTGCTGAGAGCCAGCTCATCACGGGGCCTGGTCCCTGCAGGGTGGCAGCAGGCAGTGGTTCAGCTTTCAGTGCTGCTGTGGTGGATGTTGGGGTGTTGGGGCCATCTCTGGAGATCACATTTTGCAGAGAGGAAGAAGGAGAAGACACCAAGCCTTCATCTGTGCACAGCCAAGCAGAGCTGAAGGGAAGCACCAGCCCAGCCTGCACGTGGCCAGGGCTGCACCGTGGGCTGGGTCCTCACTTTGCCTCGGCCCTCGGCAGCTTTGTCCTTGGGCCTCAGCATAACTGCCTTAAACCCCCATCCCCTCCACAGCTGTGCCCTGGCTCTGGGCTGTGGGTGAAGGTTCATCCAACCAAGAGTTTCCCTTCCCCTGACCTGGGAGGTGCTGCTGGGATAGCCTTCAGGGAGCTGCCTTCTGAGCTGCTTTGGCCCCCAAGTGAAACACCATCACCATGGCCATGTGACCACCCGACCTCTGTGCTCACCTCGCTCTTCTGCTTCCACCCCAGCCTGTAACAGGAGAGAAGGACACAGGTTGCCCTCTCCTGTGTGATGGTCTCCTCAACATGTCCCAGATGTTTCAGGGCAGCCTGGAGAAGCTCTTGCTGGGGAGATGGGAAGATGAAAACCGGTGTGATTTGCCTCCATGGCTTTGATATTCCTGGCCCTGCTTTCACTGCAGCAGGTTGCAGCTCAGCACCCAGCACCCAGCAGCAGAAGGATGTTACCAGCTGGTGGTGTCCCAAAGCAGGAGTAGGGATGGTCCAGCAGCAGCTGCTTGGCTCACTGGTAAGGACAGCCCTGTCCACGCCCCTTCTCCCGCAGCCTGCACCGTTTTGGGGTGTGCAGTGGCCTCTCCAGCCACCTTTTCAGGCAGTTTTTCTTGTCAGCCCCACGGCTGGGGGTCACCAACACCTTCTCCTTGGGAAGAGGACAGGAAGGGGCAGGCTGGCCCCAGCAGAGCTCATGCCTTCACCAGCACTACAGACCACAGTGAAATACAGATCAAGGTATCTGTTCCTCTCTGTGTTTTTGTTTTTCTTTCCACTCTCTTTTTGTTCTAACATCATGTGCTCAAAACAGAGCACACAAAACCTCAGAGTCTCCTGCAAAATCCAACTGGAGCCTCCTGCAAGGCCCTGCAGCACCTGGCAGGATCTTTCCCTCCACTGTCAAGAGCGGTACCGTGGCACTCGGCAGCAGCTGCACCAGCTTCGGCATCCTCCGGGGGCCTGACACTCCTCTGCTGCCAACTTCAGTTCTCCCCTCGTCAATAGGTGGTTGGTTAGCGGCGATGCCGTGCTTTAGCGCAGGTCCCTGGGGTCAGCAGGGGTGGAGGCAGCTCTGCCTTCCCCTGCCCTCTGCAGGCACACAGGAGCAGGATGGATGCAGGCGTGGATTGCACTGTAGCTGAACAGAGAGAGGCTTCTCAGCAAGTGTGCAGGGAGAGAGGGAACTGCTCTTACTCTGGTCAGAGTGACAGGGGGAGCTTGGAGAAGGCTTTGCCTGCTGGCAGCAGGGCTTGGCCTTTGCTGAGCCTGCATCGCCTGGCTGCAGTCAGAGCTGGCACCAAGCTCGAGGCTGGAGGTTTCTTCCTCTGGGTTGGTGCATTTCAGTTCAAGGCCAGTGGAGATGGAGGGAGCAGCAGTGGGAATCCCAATTGTTTCTCTTCCCAGGCTCTTAACTTGCTCAACTCTTGCCCAAAAGGCTGGGGGTTTTTTTGGGGGGGGGAATCCCTGGTGCTGTGGCAGCCAGGGGTAAGGCTCGGAGCAGTGTGGTTGTCGGGGGGAGGCAGCTTCGTGGCATCACTGCCCCTGTCTTGGGATGGTTTCCTCCTTGCTGAGACCCTTCTGAAGGAGGAGGAGTTGGGGGGATGAGGTAAATGGGTGCTGTGAGGCACGGAGGGCAGCTGCTCAAGGGGAACATGCTGGGTGGATGAGGTGCCCTAAGCAGACTAAATGCCAGCACAAGCAGCTCCTGCCCAGCCCCCAGGGTAGGTACTGTCACCTTCCAGACCTCTGCTGCTGGGGGCTCTTTCCCAGAGAGCCACCAAAACCCCTCTGGAGTAGACTTGTAATTCACAGCCTGACTTTCTGCTCCAGAGACATCCCAGGCTCTGAGCTATCCTTCCACTTCCCTCCATCATCAGGGAAGGGCATTCCTGGAGAGTGGTCCAGGCCCTGCCACCATCCCCAACACCATCCCATACCACCCAGCACTCTCCCATCATTTTGGGGGAGAGGGGGGCAGGCAGAGTAACTCTGAAGCTCAGGTTAGGTTCTACAGTTCATCCCAGTTCCAGCATGAACCAGCCTGGGGCATGAGGTCTCCACCACCCCAGCCCTGAGGAGACATCTGGGAAGGTCTCTTTGCAGCTGCCACCTTTCCCAAGGGAAAAGCTTCTTCCCCTTTCCCAATGTTTCTGCTGCTTCAGCCAGGCCTGGGGTTTGCAGCCAGAGGGTGCTGGGTGCAGAGCAAGGGCTTCCTCACCTTGGCTGTAAATAGCATCGTGGGTGGTGACAGGGACCCACTCCCAGAGCCCACCTGTGTCACCCAGCTCTGCCCTCCCCTGTGCTGTGAGCACCTGATTGGAAACCAACCAACAACCACCAAGAGACAAAAACACTTCAACACGAGCACAACAGTGAGGGGTTTTGTAAAAGGATCCAATAAATGGAGTTTAACTTGAGAGAGTCTCAGTGCCTGATTCACTGGGGGCTGGGAGAGGAACTGGGACCTTCCTGCAGCCACTAAAAGATGGGAGACAGACTTCTGAGCAGGAGCTGCTGGGACAGGCCAGGGGCTGATGGTTGGATACTGAAAAAGGAGATGGAGACTCCATACAATGAGGAAATTGTTTCCACTGAGGGTGGTGAGAGCCTGGCCCAGGCTGCCCAGAGAGGCTGTGGAGTCTCCTCCTGGGGAGAGATTCCCAAGGCAGCTGGAGGTGATGCTGGGCAAGCTGCTGTGGGTGACCCTGCTGGAGCAAGGGGTTGGACTGGCTGACCCCCCCAGAGGTCCCTTCCAACCCCAGCCCTGCTGGGATTTGGGGATTCTTTGAGTCTAAGTTCTCTATGGTGACTTGTCACTTACCTGTCAGTCCCCACAAGGTCCTGGGACTCCTCCCCAGCAGCACACTGACATTCATCTCTCAATCCTCTTGTTGCTGCAGCACAGCCCTCACCAAGCAGCAGCTCCTGCCTCTGTGCTCTGGCCACCAGCACACCACTGCAGTGCCCCTCCCCAGCCCAGGTGGATGCCATCAGCATTAACACCCAGCCTCAGGCCTGGCTTCTTGCAGCAACAAGGAAAGTCCTTGAGAGTTCTAAGTGCAAATGAGTTTTGTGACAAAATGAAGGCTCTGGAGCACTGGGACCAGGGCTGGAGCTGCTCCAGGTAAGGAGCAGAAGGAGGCTCTCAAGGACTCCTAGATGTCAAGGCTCAACCCTTCCCTCTCCCCTGGCCTCCTCAGCTCAGCCGAGTTCATCACACAGCCCCTCCCTGGTTAATTGTTCTGGAGCTTTAATTACAAGGTGAACCATGGCCACTCCTTCTGGTTCCTAGTGATGCTAAAGCAGCTGAGCTACCACAACCATTGTCAGCTCTTTGGGGGATTAATGCTGCCACTACAGGGTTTTGATCAAGTTCATGATCCTGTTTCTCTCAGGCCCATGACATGCCCAGAGCCAAGGCATGGCTGCTGGTGGCTGCACACCCAGTCCTTGCCCTGTAGGAAGGGTGCTGGGGAAGCTGCAAGAGCAAAGAATAGTTTTTATTAGAGAGCTGTTCTCCTGCTGCTTCCTCAGCTCCCAAGGCTCTAAGCTGAAGCAGCAGTTGTGTTTTGCCAGTGTCCACTCACACCCAGATGCTCAGGAAGAGCCATGCAGATGCTTTTAGAACCCATGGCATGTGCTTCCTCCTTGGCAGCCTTACTCTGCTTCTTAACACCAAACAAGTACAACACAAGCCACTAACAGCCCAAGCACACAGCACTAAATGGGAGACACCACTCACTTTCCAAGCTAGGCCAGTAACTAGGTTTAGGCCCCAAAGCTATGATCTGGGGAGTGGGGAAGCAGAACCAAACCTGCAGCACAGATCAGTTTGTATAAATGAGCCAGGATTTCAGCCAGGTTTTGGGACTGGAGCTGAAGGTAGAAACAAGAGGCACTTATATCTCCAAAGGTTCTTCAGCAACCACTCTGTGGACTTCTGAAGCTCTGTCCCTGAGCTCCTTCCTCCACTGCTGATGCAGGGAGCAGGCCTGTGTGGGTCTCGGGGGAGAGCAGAGCTAGGTGGGCAGACAGACCACAGCATCAGTGGGCACCTTGCACTGCTAAAGCACAGCCTGCTCCCAAAGCCCTCTCTCTTTCCAGGGAATTGCCAGGTTCTTCACCCCTCAGAGCTCTCCTCCCTGTCCAGCACAGCCCCTCTTTTCTGATCTTTACTTCTACAATCTCTGCCTCAGCAGCTCTCTCTTTCCTCTTCATGCCACTGAGTACAACATGGATGGGGGACAGAGAGGAAATTAGAGCTGGTGACCAGGAAGAAGCAGAGGAGAGGAAAAAATCAATCATCTCTTAATATCTCTGAGGCCACTATTCCAATATCCCTCCAGAGGTGGCTGAGGTGAAGGACTGGGGCACACAGAGAAAGGTCTGCAGCTGCACCCTGACCTTCTCAGTCTAGACTCTGTTTATTTACTCTGTGGTTCAGATCTCCTGGAAGATCCCAACTCCCAGCTTTACTGAAGAGGTCTCCTCTCCCAAGGGCTCCAAAAGCAGTTAAAAACCACATTTAAAAAATAGATAAGATATTAAAAATACTTCCTTGCTTCTCCATGAAGGGGAAGGTGGCTTCTGGGCTCTTTGCATCAAGAAATGCTCTCTCCATGGGGGCTGGAAAGCTCTGAGCTCTGGGCTCTCTCCCTGCAGAGCAGCATGGTGGCCACAGGCTAAAACTTCTGCAGGAATTTGAGAACCAGGTCACGCAGTTTCACCCTCAGAGGTTCATCATTGTCACAGATGATGTGGGTAGAGTCCTCCTCCAGCTGAATGAGGGTTTCTGCCTCTTGGAGGAGAACAATGTGGCCCTTGGCTGTGTCTTCCACCTTCACGTCGCTGAAACCATGCTGGAGGCAGGGTGGGGAGGGAGTGAAAGAGAGAGAAGTTACCACAGAGCAAGAGATGAGGCAGAGGTGACAAACCAGGGAACAGAGGGGGGAGAATGGCTACAAACCAGGGTGCCACTGGAGATATCCTAGATCACAGAATCATAGAATCTCCTGAGTTGGAAGGGATCCACAGGGATCATCCAGTCCAACTCCTGTCCATGCCCAGGACAAGCCCAAAGTCACCCCATGTGGCTAAGAGCATTGGCCAGATGCTGCTGGAATGCCATGAGAGTTTGGTGCCCTGACTGCATCCCTGAGGAGCCTGTTCCAGTGCTGCACCACTCTCTGGGGGAAGAACCTCTTCCTAACATCCCACCTGAACCTCCCCTGGCACAGCTTCTTGCCATTGCCCTGGGTCCTGTCACTGGTCACCAGAGAGACTAGAGCAGCACCTGCTGATAGAATAGCAGAGAGCTTCCAGCCCTCAGATCATGGCTGTAGCCTCCTCTGGCCCTGCTCCCTCAGCTCCATGTCTGTGCTGTGCTGAGGACTCCAGAGCTGGCCCCAGCACTGCAGCTGAGGTCTCCCCAGAGCAGAGCAGAGCAGAGGCACAATCCCCTCCCTGCCCTGCTGCCCACGCTGCTGGGGCTGCAGCCCAGGCCAGGGTTGGCTTCTGGGCTGGGAGCTCCCATTGGCAGCTCAGCTCCAGCTTCTCCCCCACCAGTTCCCCCCAGTCCTTCTCCACAGAGCTGCTCTCCAGCCCTTCAGCCCCAGCCTGGAGTGACCCCAGGGGTTGCCCTGACCCAGGTGCATGATCCTGCACTTGGCCTGACCTAGAGTCCCATTAGGCCATGACTCCAGAGGAGCCTATTCCCTCCACACTCACTGCAGCACTCTGTGAGCTCATCAGTCCCTCTCCAGGTCAAGCCAAGCTAAAACTACTTTCCCTCTCTCTGCCAGCAGAGCAGCACAGTTGTGAGGTTAGTACAAATCTGCTTGAAGCTCACTGGCCACCCAAGGCTTCTTACCTTCTCCAGTGTCTGCACAAACTGGTCCACAGGAATGGAACCACTCAGCAGTGGCTTCAGAGGTTTACACTCAGGCACATCATCACTCACTCGCTTTCTCTTCTTGCCAGGGGCAGGCTGGGGAGGTTTGGGAGGCAGCTAATGGACAAGAAGGTGAACAGTAAAGCAGTGAACTACATCACAGAATCCCAGACTGTTAGGGGTTGGAAGGGACCTCTGGGGATCATCTAGTCCAACCCCCCTGCTCCAGCAGGGTCACCCACAGCAGCTTGCCCAGGGTCACCTCCAGCTGCCTTGGGAATCTCTCCCCAGAAGGAGACTCCACAACCTCTCTGGGCAGCCTGGGCCAGGGCTCCAACACCCTCAGGAGTACAGAAGTTCTTCCTTGTGTTCAGATGGAACTAATAATTCAGTTGGAATAACAAGCACATGAGACAGAAAAGGAATTTGGTTTTCTGTGATGAAAGGGGAACATTGCAGTGCTGAAGAGGAGAGGAGAAGCCCTGCCTGGGGCTCCACTGCAGCTCTGCACACACAAGCCACCACTTCTAGAAATAAACTAGCAGGTTTAAGCTCAAATCTCCATCAGCTTCCAATTCCTGTCAAATTCAGCTCTCTTCTAATTTCCATCATCTTCAAAGCTCTGACACAGCTCAGCACTGAAGCTTTCTATTTTAGCACTCTACTCTCTAGGAATCATGCCTTGAAACTCACACCCTAAAAGAGGCAACAGGTTGAGAAATGAGCAAATTCAGAGCAAGTAACTACTCAGGGAGTGAGAAAAATGGATAATTTATTTCTCACTGGCCTTAGAAAAGGGAGGCTTTAGGAAGGACTTGAATACAGACATGGAGGTGTGAGAGAGACTGCAGTGCCTGAAAAATCACTGGAGTGTGATCTGGATATAATCTGGGGCTGCTTCAGAAAGCAATCTGTCCTAAGTCATCCCTGAGAGCCTTCTCCATCAGCAGGGAGGAGGAGGAGGAGGAGGAGGCAGGGTTGGCATGTGCTAACCTAGCACTGTGTGCTGCTGCAGGGGTGGGCAAGCTGTGGGGTGACCTGAGCACCTCTGAGGGACCACTTGATGGAGGTGAAAACCAGAGTCCTATACAAAGAACAGCAGGGAAATGATCATGGAAAAGAAGTCCATGTGTCCTGTGCCAAGTTAGCTCCCTTGGGGAAGTGTCAGCACTAGGACTAGCAACTCAGGCCCTGGGATAAAGGTGCTGGGGAAGATTTCTCCCAGATGTTGGCAGAACCAACTACCAGGGAGGAATCTGCACCATACTCAAGGAATGTGCCAGAAGGAACCCCAGTACCTTGTAGCATCCTGTACCCTCCAGGTTCCAGCCTGGGCTCCTCTCAGCTCTGTGTCTTTCCCATCAGGTAGCACCATGTCTGACCCTGCTGCTGGGAGGTCCCTCTACCTCCTTCCACAACCAGAGAAGGGTGTTTTTCAGCCTTAGGAGAGAAATGTTGCCTGCTCAGGCAACAAACACCGCTTCCCAAACACCACCATTCTCCCCTTTAGGTGGTGAGCCTGCCTGCAGGTATCACTTGTGCTTGGAGCACTCCCATGCTTCTGGGTTTGGGGACTAGGAGCAGTTGGGGCTTGTCTACACACAGCTCCCAGAGCTCCCAGGCTCAGCCAGTACTGGCAGATACCACTCTGCTGGTTTACCTCCAGCCAGCTATCAGGGCTCTCATCTTCTAAGCCTAAGCCCTGGGGTTGCTTTCAGGCAAATTTGGCCTGAGGAATCAGAGCAGAGAAGACAGTAAATGAACATCACAAAGACCAACTGCATTGTGATACTTCCATTGTTTTCAGAGTTCCCTTCTGCTTCTAGGAACTGCCTTGGAAAAGGCAGGCAGCCTGTCTGCTGTGATTTATGGGATGTAAATCCTTAACCAAGCTTCATGTTCCTGCATTAAAGACATCACTAGACTGGGCTTCCCTAGTGTAGTGGCCCCAGCCCAGCTCTGCTGCCCAAGGGGAGAGGCAGCACCATGCAGTGTGGGGCTTCACTGAGTTCCCTGCATGCTCATGCGTCAAGAGGACCTGGGCAGCCCCTGCTGAGCAGGTTCACCAGACATCATCTCCTCCTGTGGAGCACTAATGCCAGGAACTGCAGCAGCAGCCTAAAGGAGGTGGCAGAAAGAGAGTGTAGAGTCTTACTTTGTGTGCACAGGCTGCTTCTTGGGGAACTGAGCAACTTGAGGAAGGCAGTTCCTTCCTATGGCTAATGTTTCAGGTTCTCTGTCTCCTCTGCCCCTCAGTTCTAAGTCCATGAGCAGCTGACTGATGCTGATCCTGGTGCATGGCTTATGGAAGACAGCAGGAGGATTTGTAGCCTCTCTTCAGGAATAATCTCCCTTCCCCTTTTATCTTAGCCAGGCACATGGCCAAAAAACAGAGGGTAGGGAGATTTATTTGCATCCCACTCTGTGCTCTAAGTGCAATTCCTCACTCCCACATGCCAGGACAAAGCAGCTGACAAGGACTCTGCTCCAGTGGGGAAGGAGCTGTTTGCAGGGGATGCCTCCTGAGAACAGCTGGGGTCCCAGCTGGCAGGAAAGCCAGTGGAAAGAGATTTTTCTCCCCTTCCTATTATACTGTACCTGCAGCACATGCTTGTTGTCTTTAGTATGCAGCACAGCAGAAACTGTTGCTAAGGAAATACCAGGCTTAATCTCCAAGGGCACCAGTGAATCTGCAAGCTGAAGGAAGAGGATTTTTGTTCAGCAAGTGATAATCTCAACACTTGTAGGAATCCAGCTGTGATTTCAACTGGCAGCATGGGATTTTTAAACCTGGACTAACAAAGTGTAAACAGAAACCCAGTGATCCAGTGACTGAGAGCTCCTCTCACCTGCTCAGCTCATAAAAGCTACTGACTTCCCTCCCGTGAGCAGAGCAGTAACCAAGGCAATGCAGCAATGAAAGAGAAACCTTGTCCAAATAGACATCAACTACTTTAGGAATAGTTTTGATTGGTGAAACTCCTAACATCATTATTTATTATGTTTGTGTTGACAGCCACTGAAAAGTCAAAGGCAGTTTTCTTAGTGCTGTGGCATTCTGGCTGCAGAACAGCTGGAAGAAAAGGGTTTGTCCTTAAAACCTGCCCACTGCTTTGGGTGTTTTCCCTTCCAACCCTGCACAGAAAGCCTCCCTCTGCCTTTTCTGTAATTCCTCTCTGAAAGAAATCAAATCTAGTTTTGCCTCCAACTTTGAATTCAATGGCAGCCTCCCCAAACCCTCAGCAGTGAGGGTGCTTTTCAACTCCCATGAGCTGACACTATCAAATTCCTTAGCAGGAATGCTTCTTCCTTAGCCCTCCTTTTAGAATCACAGAATCAGCAAGGTTGGAGCAGCTCTCTGAGATCAGCAAGTCTGACCATTAAGCTACCATTGCCAAGTCACAAATAAACCATGGCTCTAAATATCACACCTACACAGTTTTTAACACTTCCAGGGATGGTGACTCCACCACTGCCCTGGGCAGCCTGGGCAATGCTTAACCACCCTTTAAGACAAGAAATAGTTCCTAATATCTAACCAAAACCTCCCCTGGCACAACTTGAGGCTGTTTCCTCTCATCCTGTTGCTTGCTCCTTGGGAGAAGAGATCAAATCCCACCTGGCTCCAGCCTCCTCTCAGGGAGTAGCAGAGAGTGAGAAGGTCTCCCCTGAGCCTCCTCTTCTCCAGGCTAACCAAGCCCACTTCCCTCAGCTGCTCCTCACCACACTTGTGCTCTAGACCCTTCCCCACCTTCCTTGCCTTTCTCTGGCCACACTCCAACACCTCAGTGTCCTTCTTGGGAGTGAGGAGCCCAAAGCTGAGCCCAAGATTCCAGAAGTGGCCTCCCCAGTGCTGAGTACAGGGGCACCATCCCTTGATCCCAGCCACCAGTAAATCCCAGCCACAAGACACCTTTAATCAAAAGCCCTCCAGAAGCAGTAGGTTGCATTTGGCTGGATGAGCAGGAAGCCAGCCCCTTCCAAGGCTCCTTTGGTTCCTCACCTCTGGCATGATTTCGATCTTCTCGTAGCGCCGCTTGTAGGGCAGGGTGAGGACCTCTGCCCGCCGGTAGGACATGGGGGGAGGCTGGCAGTCCACCATCAGGTCTGTCCTGTGGGACTGGCTGGGGGGGGGCTGAGTGTACTGCTCAGGGCAGACCACGTGCAGAGGCTGCAAAAGAAGAGTGTAGGGACTTAGCAAAAGGTTTGGTTGATTCTCGGCACTGCCCTCCGTCAGGAAGGTCTGGTGATTGCTGGTAGCAAGCTCGTTTATTTAATCAGGGAATCAGCAGAGCTGGAAGGGACCTGAAAGATCAGCTAGCTCCAACCCCCCTGCCTGCCAGGGACACCTCCCACTAGAGCAGGTTGCCCACAGCCCCAGCCAGCCTGGCCTTCAAAGCTTCCAGGGATGGAGCTTCCACAGCCTCTCTGGGCAACCTGTTTCACTGCCTAACCACCCTAACAGTGAAAAACTTCCTCTTAATATCCAACCTAAATCTCCCCTCCTCTAGCTTACACCCATTTCCTCTGGTTCTATCACTGTCTGACCTCCTACAAAGTCCCTCCCTAGCTTTCTTGTAGCCCCCTTCAGATACTGGAAGGCCACCAGAAGGTCTCCTGGGAGCCTTCTCCTCTGCAGACTGAACAACCCCAACTCTCTCAGCCTGTCCTCGTAGCAGAGGTGCTCCAGGCCTCTGATCATTCTCCTGGCCCTTCTCTGGACTCCCTCCAGCACCCCCATATCCCTCCTGTAATAGGGGCTCCAGAACTGGATGCAAGATTCCAGGTGGGGTCTCAGGAGAGCAGAGTAGAGGGTTTGCATGAAAATAACATCCAAAAGATATCATGCAGAAGATTTAGTTAGGATCTTGGGCCAAATTCTTCCAGGGAGCAGGCAAGCTTTGCTTTGTAGAGAAGAATGGATGGGTTTGGATGTTAGGAAGAGGTTCTTCCCCCAGAGAGTGGTGCAGCACTGGAACAGGCTCCCCAGGGGTGCAGTCATGGCACCAAACTCTCCTGGAATTCCAGCAGCATCTGGCCAATGCTCTTAGCCACATGGGGTGACTTTGGGCTTGTCCTGGGCATGGACAGGAGTTGGACTGGATGATCCCTGTGGGTCCCTTCCAACTCAGGATACTCTGTGGTTCTGTAACAGAGGCCAGTGTCATGAGGCCTAAAGCTGTGTCTTTAATCACCCCTTTAATATCAGCAGCCATGTTAGCTGCCACAAGGGAAGAAAAGACCCATTATTCAATAGTTTTTTCTTCCAAATCCTGAACTGGTAGCAAATGAGAGTGGTGGTGGGGACAGACCATCACCAAATGGCATGGAGGGAGGCAGATGCAGCAATATGCAAGGCTGCAGAAACATTATAGCACAATAAGCAACTCTTGAGCTTTCAGGACCTGTCAGCAATACATGAACAAAGCATGAACAGGCTGGTTACCCAAAAGATCCCTGCAGGATTTAAAGGAGCCAAAGGACAAGACAATGGTTCTGAAAACTGTTTTGGAAAGAGCTTTATACTTCAGTTAGAACATGGAAGAAGATGCTTGTCCAAAAACCTGGCAGTGGCAACTGCTATCAGTTGTGTGGTGACAGGGCAGGTCACAGAACAAGGAGATAAAATGATTCAGACCTTGTGAGGAGGTTTGGAAGCACAGGTAATTTAGTGTTCAACAAGTTGAAGATAAAACAAAGGGAAAAGCTCAGGCAAGAGAAAACCTGGGTATTATTTTAATTATGTCATGAGTCAGAAAGCAAATTTCAGTAGAAACAAATTGGATGGAGCAGGAGAGGCCAGGAAAGCTAAAAAGAGTCAGTGCAGGGAAGCAGGGACTACAGGAACACTCCTGGCCTTCTCCTTAGACCAAAGGAGTCTGGATTTTGCCAGTGGAGTAAGGAAAGCACTGGATTTGGAAAAAAAATGTGAAATACCAGAAGAGCAGTGCCAGGACCTAAGCAATTATCAGCTGCAGGATAAAGAGCAGAGGAGGTGGCTGCAGCTAAGGAGACACAGCACTGGCTGCTCTTACATTAAGAGCAGGCTGGTTCATACTGACAAGAAGTTCCCTATGTAGGACTATATAGACCCCTGAAAGGGGGAAAGGAATGTACACACCATTTGCTCTGCCCTCTGAGCTTTTGGGGATCTTCCAGCTCCTCTGTGCAGAGATTAGCTTTGGGAGCAGGATGAGAAAGGAGAGCTCAGTGTGTCCTGTCCCATGGGAAAAAGCAGCTGGGTGCTGTCTTGAATTTGCTACTGTTTAGTGTAACAATTGCTCACAGTTAGAGAATCCCAGACTGTTAGGGGCTGGAAGGGACTCTGGAGATCAGCTAGGGTAACCCCCCTGGCAGAGCAGGGGCACCCACAGCAGGGTGCCCAGGATGGCATCCAGGTGGCTTTGGAATCTCTCCACACAAGGAGACTCCACAGCCTCTCTGGGCAGCCTGGGCCAGGGCTCCAACACCCTCACAGTAAAGCAGTTCCTCCTTCTGTTTAGCTGGAACTTCCTCTGTTCCTGTCTGTGCCTGTTCCCTCTTCTCCTGTCCCTGGGCACCACTGAGACGAGCCTGGCCCCATCCTCCTCCTCCTCCCCATCCTTTCATGTTTATAAGTAGTGCTCAGATCCCCTCTCAGCCTCCTCTTCTCCAGGCTAAGCAGCCCCAGCTCCCACAGCCTTTCCCCACAGAGATGTTCCAGTCCCCTCAGCCCTTTTCTGTGCCCTTTCCAGAAGTTCCCTGTCCTTCTTGAACAGGGTGGATACCAGAACTGGAGCCAGGACTCCAGCTGTGGCCTGACTAGGGCAGAGGAGAGGGGGAGGAGAACCTCCCTCAACCTGTGTGAAGAAACATAAGCAAAGGCCACAGAAAATTCATTACCTGGACTTCTTTGAGTAATTTTGACACCTGAATAAAATTGAGTCTTGTGTCAATGGGACAGTAAACACATTTCATTGCCAAAGGCTGATAAGGAGCCAGGGCATCCAGATAAGAGAAATCAGGTTCTGAAAAGAGAAAAGTTGAGAAGACTGAATGCCTGTTAAGAACAAAGCTGGCCCAAGCCCCCTCTGATTCCACACTCCAGTCTAGACAAGCTGCTGTTCAGTGATGTTCATTCTAGCACAGATTTCTCTTCCCTTCTTCCTTCCCCACCCCTTATTTTCAGTTAAGTTGATGAAAATCATGCCCACAATTACTCTTACCTTCATCAAGCAACAGAGCAACACTATTTCATCTGAGCACCTTACTGCCTGATTTCTACAACAGATTTTAATCAGGACAAAACCATCACCTCTTCTTTCTAATCAGATCCTTTAACAGAAGGCAAGATGTACACATTTGGGGGTCTAATATATATATATAGAGAGAGATGTACACATTTGGGGTCTAATATATCTATATAGAGGGATGTACACATTTTGGGGTCTAATATATCTGTAAGGAAACCCAAATGTTGGCTCCTTTTCCACTAGGACAAAGATGTAGCATGAAGATTGTATCTGGCTCAGTGTATCACCTCTGCTGCAGGCACATCACCTCCCAACTCCTCTTTGTCCTTACTGTAGACACATATAGATATTTTAATCTCAGTCCTAGACTTAGATTGGTGGAAAAATAAGGGTCCCAAGTTTGCTCTAAGCCCAGACGAGCTGCAGGTAGCCCTGCTGTGGAAGGGACAAGCAATTGAGTTGTCTACAGTTAGGGCAGCAGAGCAATTCTAGGTGAGGCCAGTAGGAACTGAAGGCTGCTTGCAGCTGGGGCTCTCCAGAAGGACAGACAGACTCTGATAACTTCATTAACTTTACTGATTTCCTAGGAGGGTGTTGGAGCCCTGGCCCAGGCTGCCCAGAGAGGCTGTGGAGTCTCCTCCTGGGGAGAGATTCCCAAGGCAGCTGGAGGTGACCCTGGGCAAGCTGCTGTGGGTGCCCCTGCTGGAGCAGGGGGTTGGACTGGGTGATCCCCAGAGGTTCCTTCCCTCCTGTCATTCTGTGAGCAGTTGGCATCATTATTAAACCTTGCAAGTCTCAACCTCCCTTTGTACTCTTATTACTGACTTTTAAAATCAGATGAGAGGTTTGCCAGGGCAAAGTCCTGCACTGAATGGGCTTTTCCTCACACAGAGAGCAGCACAACATCCAGAATAGTCCAGAAAATGCCATTCTTTTGATGAATGAAGAACTATGTCTGATAGGTGACACAATGCAGGACACATGTAGTCACTGGATTCCAGAGGCCACCAACTAATGATGTGGAAAGCTTGTCTACCTGATAATTATGGGATAGATCACATAAAGGCAGTGCTGAAAAGGAAAAGAAATGGTAAGTACAGAATGGGAAACAGAGAAGAGGACTGAAAGATTTATCTGCTAGACTGTTCTGAAGCACAGGAGCCCAAGAGACAACCTGCAGAGTCATCCTGAGGTACAGCAGGGAACCATCCAGCCTTGCTAGCAAAGGCTGAGGTATTTCTCTGGCATCTGCTTCCTAAAAGGATGAACTTAAAGGAAACTTAAATGCAGAGACTCCAGTCTAGATTTAGGCAGCCTCTTCTATGTTCTTCCACCACCCTGAGGAGAGCACTGCCTGGGTTTCTGATGCAGGCAGCAAGAAAAGGTGTCCTTCAAACTTCAGCCCAGGAAGTTCAGCACCCAGCACAGCATCCAGCACTGAACACTGGGCCTCAGTGTGCTGATAAAGGCAAGTTAATTGCTAGCCTAAAAAACTGCTGCTGGCTAAGTCTCAGTGATGATGATGTGGTTCTATTTACCCTCTGAGAACACAATAGAGCATCAGCCAATGAGACCTCCTCCATCTGGAGCTGGCAAAGGGATCATTTTCCTCAGTTGGAAGCAATTGTCAGCCTAACTGCCTGGGAACATCAAAGTAAGAGATGTTAACAAACAGGGAGAGCTGTCCAAGAACATCTTCTCAGATGCCCCCAAAAGCCATGAATCTACAGACAGGAAATCAAAATGAAGACTGGGCAAAAAGCCATGCTAGTTAAAAGCAGATGTGGGAGTGGCAATGAAAGGAAGCCTAAAAATAGCCATGTGAAAAATGGGAGTTAATGGCAGTTAAAATTTCATAGCAGTGAATGGAAGTTCAAAAATAAGACTACTGAGGAGGTAGCTAGTGGAAGAATGACCAGGCAGCAATTAGGGTTCAGCCAGAAGACAGTTTAGAACTCACTGGGGAAAACCAGAGAAGCCAGGCACAAGTTCTCTGCTAGAGATGGACAATGAAATTGCAAGTAATGGTCAGAGGACTGGAGCAGCTCTGAGGTGAGGACAGGCTGAGAGAGTTGGGGTTGTTCAGTCTGGAGAAGAGAAGGCTCCCAGGAGACCTTCTGGTGGCCTTCCAGGATCTGAAGGGGGCTACAAGAAAGCTGGGGAGGGACTTTGTAGGTCAGGTAGTGATAGGACCAGGGGAAATGGATGCAAACTAGAGAAAGGTAGATTTAGATTGGATCTTAGGAGGAAGTTCTTCACTGTTAGGGTGAGGAGACACTGAGTACAGGTTGCCCAGAGAGGCTGTGGAAGCTCCATCCCTGGAAGCTTTGAAGGCCAGGCTGGCTGGGGCTGTGGGCAACCTGCTCTAGTGGGAGGTGTCCCTGGCAAGCAGGGGGGTTGGAACTAGATGATCTTTCAGGTTCCTTCCAGCTCTGGCAATTGAATGACTCAATGAAATATGAAGTACAAAAGCATATCAGAAGAGAGCTTCTCCAGCCTGGCTGGTGGTGTGGATGGCAGAGATATTTGACTGCTTGTACCTGAGGATGCCAGGAGGCAGCACATGTTCAGACTAAACACTGAATCAGTAAGCTCAGCTAATACAGATGCAGATTTGTTGACCACAGAATCCCAGCATGGGTTGGGGTTGGAAGGGAGCTCTGGGGATCACCCAGTCCAACCCCCTGCTCCAGCAGGGGCACCCACAGCAGCTTGCCCAGGGTCACCTCCAGCTGCCTTGGGAATCTCTCCCCAGGAGGAGACTCCACAGCCTCTCTGGGCAGCCTGGGCCAGGGCTTCAACACCCTCACACCCAACAAGTTTCCCCTTCTGTTTAAGTGGAAACATTTGACCTAAGAATCCAAACTAGCTGCCACTCTGTAGTCTCTCTGAACAACTAAGAGACAGAATCATTGGCTGAAAAAGACCTCTCAGAAGCATGCAAGAACCTTGGCAAAGTGAGAAACTCTAATGAAGGAACTGTAACACAGGACTTTGAAGACTCAGAACATGTGGGAAACATCACCTGAGCTACTCTCACAGTGAACTCAGGTGTCAGACAGAAAGAGCTGCTTTGCAACTACCAAAAGCCCAGAAGTCACCTGCCTGATGGAAGAGAGTGCTTGTCAAGGACACAGACTGACTTCTTCTGACAGAATGACAGGTCTTTAGCTTTTCCCCCAAGATGTCTGATTTACTACTGTGTGACACTGAGTTACCAAATCTTCCCCTGTGCAGCACTAATGTGCCATGCATGAGCTGGTTTGAAGATCTCCTAGGGAGTTAGTTTTTAAAGCACTGTTGTTAGCAGAGTGAGAGCAAGCAGCAGACTTTTTTCCTACCCTGATTTCTTCTAGCAGTTCTCTGTTCCTGACCCCCTTGCTGATGGGGGGTAGCACATCTGGAACATGACTAATGCCACTGATTTCCTAGGGATTTATGAAACACACAAGCCAGCAAAGGCTGCAGACTGGGTTTAACTGAAGTCCCAACTGGGACACAAGTCCTTTTTCCTCAAGACAATGCACATCCACAATAAATTTCACCAATCACTGTCATTAGGGCAAATCTCCTGAAGCTACTCCAAAGGCTAGGGGTGATGAGCACTGTAACAGCTATGACCTGAGTGCTCTGCTACCAGGCACCACTTCCCAGCACAAACACAGTCCTGACTGAGGTGTCTGAGCTGCTCAGCAGGAACCCCTTGTGTCTTCCTTCCCTTGCAGGAGAGCTCATTGCACACTTCCCAAATTGCCTTAACAGTATTATGATATTTGGACACTTGTTGGTGCCAGTAGTGTAAAACAGCCCAAGGAACTTGCTTCTCACTGGCCTCAGGTCTACAAGCAAAGCAAAGCAGAGAAGAAAGGAAGGCAAGAACCTTTTCTCAGTCCTCTTTAAGAAGCTGTGTGCTTTCCAGCAGCTCTGCTCACTTAAAAAGAGGAGGAGAACAAGCTGAACAGTAGGACTCCATCACGCCCTTGCTGTGGCAGCAGGTGTGATCAGTCAATGTTCTCCTCCCCATTTCAAACTATTTTGTCCTAGTCCAAAATCTACACCTCTTTTATCTGGCTGAGTCACAGATAACACAGCTCCCAATTCTACCAGAGCTCATTATACTCCAAATCAGCAGCAATGGCCTAAAGGATCATTTCCCTTCTCAGATCTGAAGAGGACTCACTGTAGGGTTCTGTTTGCATGAGACTGTGGGCAGGAGGAGAAGGCATCTGGCCAGTCTGAGGGAAGGCCTTGAAGTGTTTTTACAGTTCAAAGTCTGAAAGGTAAACTCCTTCCCTAGATTCCACCTAAGTTCCATGTTTTTGACTGCCATTGCCTTGCTGTTACTGACTGGCATGGGCCCAGGATGCAGCTGCAGGATCTCACACCACAGCTCACTCTGGGGTAGACAGGGCTTAAGCCACTACAGCCATTAAAAGTAAGGGTCAGCACTGAGGCACATTAGGAGAACTGAAGGCATTTAAAAGACCTCTTGTGCCCCTGGCTGCCTGAGTCACTCAGAAAGGAAACAGCTCCCAGGGTATCACCTGGAGCTGCACCTTCAGCTTCAGCTGCAAATGTGTCTGTCAGCCAAAAAGCTTCTGAGAAGAACCAGCTGAGGCAAAAGGCAGCAATGGCTCAGATCAACACTGCCAGCTCTGGAGGGAGGGCACCCAGCAGAGATGACAGCAACATCTCTGGGAACAGGCTGTCTGGCTGCCTGGAGTCTGGATGAAAGGGTGGGAGAAGAGATGAGGCAGGTTTGTGATTCCAGTGGAACATGGAGAAGTGTTTCTCCTTTCTGAGCAGCAGCAATTAGCTCTTGCCTGGGTTCAACCTGCAGCCAGCTGCTTTTAATCCAAAAATTCATTTCCTGGAGGCATTTTACTGCTGTGCAGAACAAAGATGTTGTTTAGAAGTGGCAGGGATGGACTCTGCATGGCAAAGGTTGGCTCTGCAGGGCTGAAGTGAGTGAAATGGCACAATAATTCCATTTGTCCTTACAGCCAGCCCTGGGGTCTTCATTTAGGTGAGCTCCTACTGCAGCCAGAAACTCCTGGCCCAGAAGAAAGGAGTGAAGACCTCAGGGGGTGGCCACACTTCACCAGAGTGCACGACCTGCTGCTCATTTTGAGAACTGCATCTGCATGTCACTCACCTGTGAATATAACAGTGTTCAAGCTGGACTTGCCCCACAGCTCCATGAAGTGAACCACGTCCCCAAAGCGAAGGGAGGGATGCCCAGTGAACACAACACATGGCTGCTTGAAGTCATTGCTGAAGTCTCCATGGATGCTGGGGTAATGTCTCAGCTTGTTGGTCTGAATCAGCTGAAATGAAAACAAAAAGGCAGACCTTACAGCTTCTCCAGCCTCTTTATTGACAGAAATACTCTCCAGCTTGTTTCCCATTCATCCCCCAGTCCCTTCCTGAATATCCTGTAGCTTTCCCAGCTGATTTAGTCATGACTGCCTTAAAGAAAAAGGAAGCCAGAGTATGGGGCCAGGTGCCTCCAATCCTTTCTTTGGTACCAGCAGCATGGTAACTGAAAGGCAACTCTGCAAACTCCCCTGCTGAGAGTTTCCTGGAGTGAACAAAGTGCCCAGCTGCTGTTTGCTATCTGCCATGGCTACAAAATGCTCTGGGCACTGATGTTTAACTTGGTTTTCTTGCATCAGAGTGGTACCAAGGCAATGTTGCCTTCAGCACCACATTGCCCTGGCTTTCCTTGTTCTAATGGGCTCACAAGAAGAAAACCTTCTGCCAAAACACAGGAAGGAACAGACTGACTTGACCTGCCTTAGTTCTCACTGCAACACTGCTCAAAATAGAGAATTCCCATCTGCAGGGCTCAGATGGGACCTGTTGTGCTGTGGTATCAGAGATAATAAGACTAATTAGCAAACAAGATGCTCTTCACTGCATGCCATAACATCCTGTGTCCACCATGCCTTTCTAGCAGCAAACCCTGCCACTGCTCTTCCTCTTCTCTGGAACATATCTGACTTCTTCAAAAGAGGAATGAAGAAAGAACATGATGAAAAGCAACTCTTCTGGTGTCTCAAAGCTGTAATTTATCTTTCCAGATTCTCTTTTATTTGTTCCTTTCTACCCTGGTAGATCTCACTCAAGATACTGTGCCTACATGGGAATGAAAAGAAAGCTGAGACTCTGGATGCTTCTTTAAGCCTCTTAGCAACTGATGCACAACAAAGCACTTCAGAACTTCAGGTTATTACACAATTAGGTTCTTAATTGAATTTTGCATCACTGAACAAAAGCACCAACCCTACTCAACTTCTAGCTGTCAGCACATACAGATATGCTGTGGAGCTGGAACAGACAATGTACAAATTTACCCTCAAAACCCTTGCAATAACAGAGTGGCTGGAAAGCTGCCTGGGGGAGAAGGACCTGGGGGTGCTGGCTGACAGCAGCTGAAGCTGAGGCAGCAGAGTGCCAAGAAGGCCAAGAGCATCCTGGCTTGGATCAGCACTAGTGTGGCAGCAGGACTAGGGCAGGGATTGTCCTCCTGGCCTGGGCACTGGGGAGGCCACAGCTCCAATCCTGGGGTCAGTTTTGGGCTCCTCACTGCCAGAAGGACACTGAGGTGCTGGAGTGTGTCCAGAGAAGGGCAAGGAAGGTGGGGAAGGGTCTAGAGCACAAGTGTGGTGAGGAGCAGCTGAGGGAAGTGAGGTTGGTTAGCCTGGAGAAGAGGAGGCTCAGGGGAGACCTCCCTGAGAGGAGGCTGGAGCAAGGTCAGAGTTGGTCACTTCTCCAATGAGTCCAGCCACACAGCAAGAGCAAACAGCCTCAAGTTGCTCCAGGGGAGATTTAAATTGGATATTAGAAACAATTTCTTCCCTGAAAGAGTGGTTAAGCATTGTCCCAGGCTGCCCAGGGCAGTGGTGCAGTCCCCATCCCTGGAAGTGTTCCTAAACCATGGAGAAGTGGTGCTGAGGGCCATGGGTCAGTGGTGACCTGGCAGTGTCAGGGGAATGATTAGACTCCATAATATTAGAGATCTTTTCCAAACTTAGGGGTTCTATGATTCTAAGCTGTTGCACACAGGTGCCAGTATTTGTATCACCCTCCTTTGCTTCCTTGAGTTTGGTCTCCTTCAAGTTCCTAACAGCAAACACTTGGCTATGATTTTGCACTTGCCTTCCCCCAGGCCCTGTTCAGATCTGCTTTGCAGCAGCTGGATGGGATTGGGATCACTCTTGCTGGGCTTTGATGGAAGACACAAGGTGGGTGATGTCAGATGTAGGTGGCCACAGTCAACCATCTCCACATGGATCCTTGGAGCCTGGAGGAAGGAGCTAGAGGATTGCACTCTCTCCAGCTTCCTTGCAATATCAAATTCCTATTTAATCTTCAAGAGGGTGGAGGAAAAAAACCAACCAGTAACTGCTCTGGAAGTTAATAAGCACTGAATCTTGACAACATTTCTGCAATTAAGACTGGTAAAGCTTTCTGATGAACACATCTGGAGTGCAAAATTTAGACTCTAAACTTAGCTTCAGGAATAAAAGCTGCAGTTGAACAGACAAAAGGCAAACCAAATTTGGGACAAGTTCACCCAGAGCCAGCAATGTGCCCTCGTGTCAAGAAGGCCAATGGTGTTCTGGGGTGTGCTCAGAAGAGTCTGACTAGCAGCAGGTGAAGGGAGGTTCTCCTCCCTCTCAACCCTAGGCAGGACACAGCTGGAGTCCCAGGTCCAGTTCTGGGCTCCCCAGTTCCAGAGAGCCAAGGAACTACTGGAGAGAGTTCAGCAGAGGCTAGGAAGGTGCTGAGGGCACTGGAGCATCTCTGGGAGGAGGAAAGGCTGAGAGCCCTGGGGCTGCTGAGCCTGCAGAAGAGCAGCCCCACAGGGGAGCTGCTCAGTGCTGAGCAAGACCTCAAGGCTGGAGGCAAGAGGCTGGGGCCAGACTCTGCTCAGTGGTGCCCAGGGCCAGGCCAAGGGGCACTGGGCATAAACTGGAAGCCAGGAGGTTCCAGCTGAGCAGGAAGAGAAGCTTGTTTGGTGTGAGGGTGTTGGAGCCCTGGCCCAGGCTGCCCAGAGAGGCTGTGGAGTCTCCTCCTGGGGAGAGATTCCCAAGGCAGCTGGAGGTGACCCTGGGCAAGCTGCTGTGGGTGACCCTGCTGGAGCAGGGGGGTTGGGCTGGATGATGCCCAGAGGCCCCTTCCAACCCCTACCACTCTCTGAGGCATGGTGGTTATTTTATTTTCATCTATTTGCCTGGGAAGATCTCCTCTGCTAATTCCACTGAAGCTTCACACCTTAGCTCACAATGCCTGATGCTCAGAGCTAGACATGGCAGCAGTGAAAGCTCCAAACACAAGTTTAGAGGCATCCTCCTCACTCCAGTGAGAAAGCAGCTGGTAGATGTTAGTGTCTCCAGCAAAGTCTTTTCTAATTACCCCATCAAAACTATATGGAGCTGAACTTGCCAAACAGGTCTAACAAAATGCCACCAATCATTAAAGGAACTAAATCTGCAATGATCTGTGCAGGTCTCTTGCATCTCATCTCCAGAGGAGATGTTGTAGAAGCACAACAGTTGTTCCTGTGTCACATTCAGCTCTCAAACCTGGACCAAGCCTGGGCCAAAGAAATGCCTGACATTTAGCTAACTAATATTTCCCAAAGAGGATTGATTTCTGGAGGCCAGAAGCAACCTTTCAGAGCATCCTTCTACAGAAAGAACCATTATTGACTGAGAGCTTAGGAGATAGAGGATGGTAAAGTACTGAACCAAGCTGCTCTAAACAGGAGAAACCTTCAGAATCCCCTGAGTTGGGAAGGGAACCACAGGGATCATCAAGCCCAACTCCTGTCCATGCACAGGACAACCCCAAAGTCACCCCATGTGGCTAAGAGCATTGGCCAAGTGCTTCTGGAACTCCAGGAGAGTTGGGGCCATGGCTGCATCCCTGGGGAGCCTGTTCCAGTGCTGCACCACTCTCTGGGGGAGAAATGAAAAGAGAAAGCAGCACTACACAGTCACCTGGCTCCAGGTATTCATTGCTTTCAGTGTGTTAGGAGGGAATCAAAGAAGGAGAAAACAAATGCCAGTATTTAATCAATATTGCTCCCACTCTGGCTATTTTTTGAGTCAGAAAAATAGGTTTTTCACAGCCATTTCTCTGAGCTGTTGCTAACAGAATCCTTAAGAAGAGGCCAGTAAATCCAACTTCCTCCTCTGCTAGCAAATACTGATCAATATAAATGATGTCTCCAAGTTTTCTGTGGCAGAAGTCTAGATTCATTTATCTCAGCCTGAAACAGTCTCTGTAAAGACTTGAGCAGAAAGGAGAAGCTTCTCCTTTTGCCTTGCTAGACCAGTTCAACTCTTTATATATAAAGACTCCATCTCCACAGAAAGGATGGTGCAGAGTGTACAAGCCAGGGTTGAAATGGTTGGGGAGATGGCTAGCTCCTGAGCTGTGGCTCTGCTAGGAGAGTTAGGCCTTCACACCACAGAGAGGACACTCCATGCAGCCAAGGCATTGGATAAAACACCACTACTTGGTTCTGGAATACCAGAAGAGTATTTCTAAGCAAAACAAATGACTGGTTGATGCTCCTCAGCACTTCAGCTAGGCATCCTGGAGCTCCAGCCTGAGCCTCTTTAGGCAGTTGATCCTGCAGTGGAACTGCTACAGTGCCTGGGATGTGAAAGCCATCACCTCCCTCAGCCAGCCTGCTGTGTTCACAGACAGTTGGGAACTGCAGTTTGTAACAGTGCAGAAGCTTCCAGCATTGCCTCTGTCTGAGCTCCTTCTCCTCTCTTCCCCATCCCAGTAAGTGCTGGTGAAAAGCTGAACTACCACTTCTCTTTAAAAGCAGGGGAGAACCATGCACAGAGCAATCCTTCAGTCCTTCCCTCAGGGACTTTTTCTCCACTCTGCTTCCCCAGTTCTCCTCCTGAGAATCACTGGCTGGAATGCAGAGCAGCCCTGCTCCAGATCCTAACTCCCTCCAGCAGAGCCACAGCAATTCCTCCCCCAGTGATCACAGAGAAAAGCCTTTACAAAGCAGCTCTTTTAGCTTGGGCACTGCTAAAAGGCTGCAGATAAGACTTGAAAAGCTTGTGCAAGAATTTGGACACTCCATTCATACTAACTTTAGGAGGAGCTGATGTTCAAATCCATCCCTAGAAGCCTGAAGCACATTAGGCCACATTCCTTGCTCCTCAGACTGGGTGTGAGGAAACCAACTGCCACCCCAAAACATTCCATGCAGTGATCCTGTGGGAGGGGATCTAATGAACACTTACTGCTGCACTAAAGCAGGAGTACAAAGGAAGGAGTCCAAGTGTTTTGAGCTCTCTGCAGTGTTGAAGAGGCTGTCTGGTTTCATTCAGCACAGCAGAACAAGGAATGAGTTCAAAACAGGTAACATAAATCATCAGTCTGGAAAATGCCCATGCAAAGGGAATGGAAAAGTTTCCAGCAGCTCAGGCCAGAGAGAAAAGGAAGACAAAGTCATTTCAGAGGAGATGAAGATGCTCTTGTAACAACAACAAAGGGACAGTTAAGTGAAATGCAAAGTAGACTCATTACTGAATGGAGAAAGGAAATGCTCTTTTATAGCAGGCACCACTGGAACTCCTTGCTGCAAGGGACTAGAGAAACAATTTGGAGGCTATTTTGCCTCCTTTGTTTTTAAAACTGGCTCTTTATACAACTAGGAGGAACACTGAATTTCAGGACCAGATCCATCTTGCTGGGCTTCCCCTCAATGACAGCCAGAGGTCTAGATAAAGCTCTTTCTGCAGCCCATGATAAGATTTCTCCAGCTTTCAGGGTCATAACCTGTTTGATTTGGCCTTGTCAACCAAAGCCTGGACCTAGGACAGGCATCCTACTCCCTCTGTGCACTCACTGCAGTTTGTCATGAGGCAACTGATCTGTTCCCCACTGCTGGGAGCCCTTTCCTGGGTAATTATCTTGATCTCCACATGAAGCATAGAGAAATGTCTCAAACAGCCACACACCAACTTGGCAAAATCTCATTATCAACAAGCCTCTGGGGAATAGAAAATGTCCTAAAAAGGAGAGGACACAGTTATCACTCCATAAACACAAAGATCCATCATAGAAGATGGCTTAATTAATCCTGGCTTTGACAGCTCTCTGCCTGACTTCTCATTTTTGGAAGGGCTCTCCCTCAAACCTGCCTGTTCTGGGGCACTACAGTTGTGAAGCCATGTCTTTGGTAGAATCTAGACTGCCAGTGAAAGCAGGGAAATTAGACAGCACAGCCAGCAGCATGGCTACAGAGTCTGGTACTCAGAGATCACACTGTGGAATTGGCTTTGTTTGGGGTGAGGGAATTTTGTGGTTATAAGAAAGCTGGTGAAGAGGTGGCTTGCCCTGCAGCCTGCATTGTTCTTGGTAACAGATTAGACATCATTCCCTGCACATCCTGCTTGAAATGCTTTCAAGCATCTGGAAAGAGTGAGGATTTCTGGTCAGATCCTACTTCCAAGAATGCCTTTGAAGCACCTACAGCTGATAGGTATGATGGGCAATGGCAAATGCAGAAGCAGTCCCTAGATAAGATATCTCAGAGGAAAAAAACCCAAACCAATACCCAAAAACCCCATTTAATCTCTGGACTTTTAAACCTGCAGCAGCCACTCTGCACACCTCATCAAACAGTTCCTGCCCACAGGAACTAAAAGAGCCAGGTTTCTGAGACTGCATGCCCTCACCCTCTCACAGGAGCAGGATTTAGCCAAAGTGATTTCTCAGTCTCACTTCTTCCTTTCCCAGCCTGACTCTCACTCACTTCAGTGGCAAAAATCTACCTGTTCCCAGTGGAGAAAGTAAGAGATCTCCTTTCTTGACTTACTCAGAGATAACTCTGAAGACATGAGCTATGCCACATGTATTTAAGGTCTGGTTGGCTGAAATTTCCCTTCCAATTATAATTTAGCCCCAAGGAAGACTTCCTCAACATATATTGCAAGGCCATGCCCCTCAAAGACAGGAACCCTGATCCTCTTTGCTTCACAAAGATGTAACTCAAGTACTGCCAGTTAAAACTGCCAGTGACAGCACCCACTGCTTGGAACTGCTTTAACTTTCTGTATCAAAACTCTCTTTCAGGATACCATTTCCCCTGCACCAGCAAAGATGGGGCCTGTTTCAACCTGGGGAGGTAGGAGCTGAGATGCCTGAGCTGTCTCTGATAAGCTCTCAGTTTCACAGACTTTGAAATACACTGCTTGGACAAAGGGAATGTTTGTGGCTGCAGTCTGATAGGAGCAAACATTCAGCCATGTGGATGCCAGAAAGCCTTCTGTGGAGGAAGAGGTTGAGCAGGGGAGCACAGGTAAGTTAGATGCTGCAATAAAGAGGGTACTTTTTGAGTTGAGGGAAACCCACCAGCCATTCCTCCTCCACATTCCCAAATTCATCACTGAAAGCAAAGGACAAAAAGAAAAACCCCAACCCACTTGTATGAATAATGACACAAAACTAGGCAATAGCTGGGGAAGCCTTCAGCAGGGAAACAACAGCCACACCAACTGTGTTCCAGAAAGCCACTCACTCTGTCATCCCAGCAAACAGCAAGCCCCTGCTTTACTCACCTCAGCATGGGGAAAAGGAGGTTCTGGAAGATAGACCTTTGTTTGTTTGTTATGACACAACCTTTAAAAGAGAAAGAAAATGAGCTGGGTTAGAGAGGTGCAGAAAATCCTGCAGGATCTGCTGCCATCTACTGCACAAACTCTTTCCAGCTCCAGCTGTTAGCTGGGGTATCAAGGCCAAAATCCCTGATCTCTTCTGTTATTTCCAGTCTTTCTGTCGAGAGGAGCAACACCTCCAAGACACAAACGACTCAGTCATAGCCAGATCACTTCCAGAAGGTGCATGGCAACTGAAAGTGTGTACAAAATCTCCTTCCTTTGGCATGCACCTTCTGTAGTGATCTGGCTATGACTGAGTTTCTGTGGCAGGGAGGTGTTGCTCCTCCTCTAGCCAGAATGGATCTGATCTGACTCCCCTGTGCACTTCATTACTGCAGCTACTGTGTTGGTAAACTGCCTCTCCCCAGGGCATAATGGATCCAAGCTGAAGGAGGGGAAATTCAGACTAGAAATTAGCAGGAGGTTCTTTACCCAGAGGGTGGTGAGGCACTGGAACAGGCTGCCCAGAGAGGTTGTGGCTGCCCCATCCCTGGCACTGTTCAAGGCCAGGCTGGATGTAGCTCTGGGCAACCTGGGTGGCATCCCTGCCCATGGCAGAGGGTTGGAGCTAGATGATCTTTCAGGTCCCTTCCAGCCTGGGCCATTCTAGGATGCTATGATAATGCTGTTATCTGCTATTTTCCATCAAACATTTCTTTTTAAAGCATAAAATACTGGAAGTTGTTGATTAGCTCTAGTCAGGCTCTTGATTCATCCTCTTCCTGCAAACAGGCACTTGTCAGAGGTCTGTGTGATGTCACAAGTATCTGTAGTGACAATGACCTCTTGGCTCCCCCTGGGAACCACTACCCAGCTCATACTCTCTTTCCTTTATTGAAAAGCACTAAGCCTGGGTCACACTAAGTTTGATAAGGTCTAAGAGATACTAAGAGCAGGACATTTCCTTTAGCTGACTAGTTCCAGTCTTTGATCACCTTCAGAGTAACAAAGTCTGGTGTTTTGTTCAGCTGGAATTTCATGTGGTTTCATTTGTATTCTGCCAGTGGGCCCTACAGAGCAGGGTCTGTCTCCCTCATCTTCCTTCCCAGCAGCTCTTTTACATATATTGATAAGATCTCCTCAAGCCTTCAGTTCTCCAGCCTCTTGCCTTTGCAGATCTGTGCTGGTCTTGTTCCAGTAAGCCCCTGTCCTTCTTCTACTGGGGAGCCCAGAAGTGGATACACTACTCTCCAGGTAGCCTCACCAGCACTGAGCAGAGGATTCTCTTCCTTCCCTTGCTGGCAGTGCTCTGCTTAAGACAGCCCAGGATACTGTTGGCCTTTTCCTTGGCCACAAAAATACATTGCTGGCTCAGCAAAATTAAGCCTGAAAACTCTGTTTTGTTTCTACAGGAAGAGCATGGTACAGTTTTGGGGACACTGGATAGGACATGCAAACAGGCCCAGCCAAACTGCACTCAGCTAGGTGGGGACATCATTTAGTCACCAGGGCAAGTACCAAAGAGGACAGGTGATAGAATTCTAGCAACACAGAACTGCTTTGGTTGGAAGAGACCTTTAAGATTATCAAGTCCAACTATTAACACTGCCAGGTCACCACTGAATCATGTCCCTCAGCACCACATCCCCCTGTCTTTTCAATCCCTTCAGGGATGGTGACTCCACCACTGCCCTGGGCAGCCTGGGCCAGGCCTTCACAACCCTTTTGGGGAAGAAATTGTTCCTCATGTTCAACCTAAACCTCCCTTGGCACAACTTGAAGCTGTTTCCTCTGTTCCTTGGGAGGAGAGACCAGCTTCCACCTGGCTTCCTTTCAGGGAGCTGCAGAGAGTGAAAAGGTCTCCCCTGAGCCTCCTCCAGGCTAACCAAGCCCACCTCCCTCAGCTGCTCCTCACAACACTTGTGTTCTAGACCCTTCCCCACCCTCCTTGCCTTTCTCTGGACACTCTCCAGCACCTCAGTGTCCTTCTGGCAGTGAGGAGCCCAAAGCTGAGCCCAGGATTGGAGGTGTGGCCTCCCCAGTGCCAAGTACTAAGGTACAGACTGAGTTTTGATGCTATAGGAGATGCTGCTTCCCTAATTACAGAACATCTCCTTACACATGCACAACACCCCCCTTGTGACTCAAGACATGTGTTCCCAATGCTAATCAAGTGTATATTAGAATATGTCAAGGAGAAACAACCTGCACATATCTATTTACCAGAGGTGAGGGTGTGTGTTAACACCTACCATTCAGCAAAGATCTGGGAGAACTCCAGGGAGCTGTTGGCAACAGGTGAGATGAAATAAAAAGGGACATTGGAGAGTCCAGCAGAGTCAATATACTGATAGAGACACTCCAGCAGGTCATAGATGACTCCAGAGGGGTAACAGGGAACCAGCACATTGCCTCCATTCCTGACAGTCATAGCTAAGGGAGAGAGAAAGGAAAACTGCATTAGCAGGGCTCACATCTCAGCTTCTGGCAGGGAATTTCTCTAAGCCATACATTAGATGAGACAGAGAGAGAAGCTATTGCATGAATGAGCAGAAGACATTATGCATACAAACAGGGAGGACCACTTCTGATCATGAAATACTTGTATTTACTGCCTTCTGCAGGCTCCATTAGCTGGGGGCAGAGCACAGGCTGAGCACATGCAAAACTCCTGACACGAGAGGGCAGCCTTGCACTGGCACAGGAGGAGAAGGGAGGGACACAAAACACCTTGCCCCCCAAAATCAAGCCTGCTCCATCCATCAGCTGCCCACCAGAAGGGAAGGAAGAGTTCCCAGGTCTCAGCTGAAAACACCACCAACTGTTCTGTAGTCAGTGGTCAGTGCTCCAGGTGAGGATGGGGTTATTTCAGCCAGCCCTCCAAGCTAGAAGGGGGTGAGGGAGTGTTTCTGCTTCTTACAAACTCTAAATATTTCTGCCCAGTCAATATAACAATTTAAAACCTCTCTCAACTGCAGACAGCATGGGACTTGAGAAAAATGAGGAAAAAAGAGCAATAGGTTTACTCTGGCACTGAGACAGATCCAAGCACAACAGCAAAATCCAGTACAGAGCAAATGGTTTGTTCTTTTGGCAGAATGAAATCACAGAAACCTTGTGGCTTCTGGGAAAGGTGGAAAGACTTTGTCCAGCTCACTGAGCAATTGCTGCCTCACTAGGGTTTCAGCTGTGGTTGTGGGGTAGAACCATCTCCTGATGTTAATGGCAGTGCAGCAGCAGGAACATTAAGCACCAAGGCATCATGCAGAAAGCTGTGAAAGAGCCTGAAAACATCTACCACAGCCCACCTGAAACACTCCCTTGACTTCCATTTCTTGACAAGTTTGGATGGGGTAGGGATTTAGCACATTAAGGGGGTTTTTGCCCCCCCTACATGCTCCAGTAAGAAGTTTCTGGCTGAATGCTTCAAGGTTTTACAGAGCCTAGGGAAATGCAGAGTGTCTGGGGCAGGCTGTGGTACCCCAGTTGGTAACCTACTCTGCTGTGGGGTATTTCAGACTGAAGAGGTAGGAGGAAGAGCTCTCCTCTAAGGATGGACTGGGCAAAGAATCTGTCCAGGCCATGCAAAATGTGAGTTTCATTCCTCAGGCCTTCAGAGTGTGAATTCCCAGCTCTCCCTTGGTTCACTATGGGAACCTCAAGCTGCTTCTGTTCAGAAGGTGAAGATTCCTGGGGGTCACAGAGAATGTTAAACAGAGGAGAAGGTCTTGGAGCAGATGTCAGCTTGGGTTTCTGTCTCCAGGAAAACTACAGAGCTGGTTACCAATAGTGAATATAAAACAACAGTCTAGGGAGTGAACCTTTAAAAGTGGCCTGGTGACTGCTCCTAGTAGTGATCCCAGCTCTGACAAGGTTCTGGGTGACACCTTTTTGGTTCAGGATACACTGCTTACTTCCTGAGGGTGAGTTTATTTGTATGTGCTGCAGTCAGCACAGCTGAGCACTGGCTCCATAAAGGGCTGAGAATTATCTCCCACCTTCTGCAAAGCAGGGATGAAAACCTTGCCATGCAAGCAGCAAGGCCAGTCTGGCTCTGCACCACCACAGCAACTTTCTGTAGCTGTCAGTAAAAGGACACATGTATTTGAAAGCTCTTTAAAGCCCAATTTATCTCAGGGCCTGATGGATGCACTCTCTTGATAAAAGTTGGATAAGAATCTTGGCATTTCAAATTTAGTCTCCTTCAGTAGCTCCATAACAAGTTGTTCCATTTACAACTCACAATGAGCTCCTTGCCTTTCCAACAGCTGCCACCACAAGGTCAAGTTGGCACCTAAAAAGCAAACTGTGCTCTTTTCTGCTTCAGATAAAGACACAGACACACAGAGGCACGACCACACATGCACACAAAATATCACCAACTGTCCCAATAGGCAGTCTGGCAGTTTTGCTGATGATGCCCAAGGCAATGTACAAACACAAGTGCTTTTCTCAAGCTGCAGAGTGCTGCTGCTGCACTGCTGAACAGAGACTTGGGTTGAGCTGAGAGGAAACTGGAGAATCACAGAAGCATTAAGGTTAGGAAAGATCTCTAAGATCACTGACTTCAACTGTTAATCTGACACTGCCAAGTCACCACTGAACCATGGCCCTCAGCACCACATCTCCATGGTTTTTGAACACTTCCAGGGATGGGGACTCCACCACTGCCCTGGGCAGCCTCTTCCAGGGCTTGATAACCCTCTCAGTGAAGAAACTCTTCCCAGTATCTAAACTGAACCTCCCCTGGTGCAACTTGGGGCTGTTTCTCCTCATCCTCTTACCTGTTCCTTGTGAGGAGAGACCAACCCCAACCTGGCTCCAGCCTCCTCTCAGGGAGCTGCAGAGAGTGAGAAGGTCTCCCCTCAGCCTCCTCTTCTCCAGGCTAAGCAAGCCCAGTTCCCTCAGCTGCTCCTCACCACACTTGTGCTCTAGACCCTTCCCCACCTTCCTTGCCCTTCTCTGGCCACACTCCAGCACCTCAGTGTCCTTCTGGCAGTGAGGAGCCCAAAGCTGACCCCAGGATTTGAGGAGTGCCCTCCCCAGTGCCCAGGCCAGGAGGACAATCCCTGCCCCAGTCCTGCTGCCACACTAGTGCTGCTCCAGGCCAGGATGCTCTTGGCTTTCTTGGCCATCTCAGCACACTGCTGGTTTATCTTTAGCTCCTCTTGACCAACACTCCCAGGTCCTTTTCCCCCAGCAGCTTTCCAGCCACTCTGCCCCAAGCCTAGAGCATTCAGGGGTTGTTGTACCCCAAGTGCAGAAGCACTTGGCCTTGATGAACCTCCACAAGAAGTGATGAAGCATGACTTCAGTGCTGCACACAACATGCTGGCAGGAAACCACCCATGGGACTTGGTCATGATGGGAATTGGCATCTACAGCTTTAGATAGTGGGGCAAAACCAGCAATCCAGGGGAAACTGTCACACTTCCAATCCTGGACTTCACAACACTCCCTCAGAAACATTCTGTTACCTCAGGATACTAATTTTGCTCAGTTTCCAGTGTCTGCTTTAGGAGTTTTCCCCTAGTATACCTTCAGCTTCTTGTCAAGTCCCTGGACATTTTGGAAATGAGGAAAAAAAATATCTCTGAGAAGTCTTGTGCTTTGCTTGCCTACTCTACTGCTGTTCCTAATAACCTACTGCTTTTTGGACTTTTTTTTTTACACATTTGAAACAAAACTGATTCTGTATTTTCCTCTCCTAGTGCTGGGGGAGATGTGTAAACCCTGCAGGGGTTACCCAAGAGCCAGCTCTACCACAACACTATTCACAGCATGATTTAATTCCTCCAGGTCACTGTGTTTCTAGGCAAATACTACTCCAAATCCAGACTCTTCTTGCAAAGGCATCATTTTAAGCAGGTCTCTCTCTTTGATCTTGAAGCATTCTCTAATTTCTCTTGGTTTGCCTCATTCAAGATAGAAGCTGGCTTGAAGAACTTCAGTAAAGCCCTCAAAATAGTTCAGAATGTATCTGGAAACCAGAGCAACTTGTGCAGGTGAATACCCACCTGTATCCACACATGGAGCACCTTTATGGATATGCAGCCATCTTTTGCTTTGCCTCTAAGACCCTGTTCCATTTTTTAAGTGGCTCCCTCTTGTTTACTCAGCCCACAGCTGTCACAGTTCCAGACAGAAGTGACCTCCAAGGTTCTTGTTAGAGCATATTTGTGGCAGAGCTGGCAGCAAGTCAACACCTAGCCCATTCCTTAGCATCTCCACTACACAGTCTCACACCTCAAATACTGTGTTCAGTGGCCTCAGGTTGTGCCAGGAGAGGTTTAGATGGGACCTGAGGAATAATTTCTTCCCCAAAAGGGTTGCCAAGCCCTGGAAGAGGCTACTCAGGGAAATGGAATCAGCATCCTTGGAGGGGTTTAAAAGCCATGGAGATGTGGTGCTGAGGGGCATGGGTCAGTGCTAGCTTGGCAGTGCTAGTTAAGGGTTGGACTCAATGATCTGAGAGGTCTCTTCTATGACTGTTTCAGCTCAGACTTGCTTCCTTGGTGGTTTAAGGTAAGATGATAATATGTGATGATGCTAGCATCTGTCAGGGGGACAGCAACCCCCCCATGGAGGTCCAGATGGGACAGAGAAAGGCAGCACATCTGGATCTAGCACAACAAGGTCACCAAAGCTTATCTGTGACAGCTCATGGGGTAACAAAATCGACAGTGCCTGAGAACAATGAAACACAGGCCTTAAGACACACACATGTCACTCAGGAAAGGAAGTCACAGATGTTAAGAAGGTTCAATGGGAGGTTGAACAAGTTCCTGGAAGAGAAATGCACTGAACATTCCTAAAGCCATCTTTGAGTCAGGAAATTCCTGAAGTAAAAATACTTAAAGGCCATGAGATTGGAAGGGGAAAGGATTTTATAGCCTCATCTTCTTCTTCTGCTCTTCTCTAGCCATCTGCTCATGAGCCCTGCTGGAGCCAGGATGTTGGCAGAGAGGATCTTTGCTATCATCCAAGATCAGAACTCTTGTCAAATACCAAAGCACACTCTATTAATAGCATTTTACACTACAAGGAATCATCCTGACCCTGTAACTCATCTTCTCCTATAAACAAACCCCACATTTTATCTCATCCATCCCACAACAGGACCTATGGCTCTTGTTTGAACTGCAACTCATCCTAAAGAAGGGGATCTGATTGTGCTGGAGGGGTGGTGGCTGATGGAGGAGTCTGCCACATCCCTTGTGTGCATTGCTTCCAGGAGCATGGCAGTCTCAGAGTGACACTTGAGAGGCTGCAGACAGAGAGTCAGCATCTGGGAATGTGCACAGAGATTTTTCCAAGGGAAAAACCCCAAAGTATTGTGGGGTTTGTTTCTTCTCCAAGGGCACAATCACATAGAACCAGAGTCATTTTGGTTGGCTAGAACTATTAAGATCATCAAATCCAACCATTAACCCAGCCCTGTCCAGTCACCACCAACCCATGGCCCTCAGCACTGCATCCCCAAGGCTTTTCAATCCCTTCACCACTGCCCTGGGCAGCCTGGGCCAGGCCTTCACAACCCTTTCAGGGAAGAAATTGTTCTTCATGGCCAACCTAAACCTCCTCTGGTGCAACCTGAGGCTGTTTCCTCTTGTCCTACTGCTTGTTCCTTGGGAGAAGAGCCCAATCCCCACCTGGCTCCAAGGTTCTTTCAGGGAGCTGCAGAGAGTGTAAAGTGTAGGACTAAGAAGTCTGCACTTCAGTTTTGCTCTCAGCTTTATTCTGCAACCTTGAGTAAGCCACCTAAATTCTGCAGCTCCAGTTTCTCCCAGGTGTGGAAGGGGGATCAGAACACATGTTTAGAGTGAGGATTCCTTCATTTAGTCTTTTAATGTCTTTTGCTAACCTTTGTAACAAGCCTCCTGTCACAAGCTGCTTAGTCTGAGTTGTAAAAAGCCTTCAGTGTCAAATCCAGTGGAGATCTCTGCCAGCAGAACAGGCAACATACAGCAGGGCAGAGCTGAGAACCTGGGCTGGTGACAGAAGGGTGAGAGCACAGAGGAGCTGAGCTGGGGGAAGGGGAGAAAAGGAGAGCACAGCACTGGATGTGACATTCCAAACAGGCTGCCATTCACACTGCTCTCACAGCTTGGCAATTATCAGCTTTTCCAGCTGTGAAAGAGGCTGATTAGGTTTTATATTTCTGGGGTCTATAAATACATCTTGAGATATGTGTTTCTTTTAACCAGAGATTGCACTGTTGGCCTTTGAGATCTTTAAAACTCAGGTGTAAGAAGGGAAGCAGATGTGCTTGTTTTCCAAGCTGGAAGGCACACAAAAAGCATGTAAAGATTATCCACTGGCTGATCCACAGGAAGGAACCAGCAATGCTTCAGCTGGGAACAGTATCCAAACCCCAGACAACACCTAGTCTGTTGGCAGTTAATTGACTTCCTTAGCAAAGCAAGGGCAGCAGATGATTAAATCTCCTTAGACCTGTTCCATTCCAAAACATTTTAGGTACAACTTGGGTCTCTCCAAGCCCTTTCAGTATTAATGACATCAGGAGCACATCATAAAATCTAAACAGCTAGTTTTATGCCAGAAGCTATAGCTGGACAACTGAATTCCAGGAAGCTCAGAATCATTTCCCACCCAAAGCCATGAATAGGATGATAAAAGAGGCAGAAGAATGCTTTCAATGACCTACCCAGGTTGCTGCAGAACTCTCCTACCATGCCATCTGGGTTAGCAGTAGGGATTTGGGTAAGGCCAGTCAGGATGAGAACATCACTGTTTTTCAGAGAAGCCTGGTCCATGGGCTGAAAACAGAGCACAGAGAAAGCAGATGAGGAACAGCAGAGCTGTAACCCAGGGGTCTCTGCTCTGTCCCCAAAAGACCCCAAGACATCACAGATACAGTGACCAAGAACAATACCTGGAGCACTTTACAGGTAGGTTAGGTGAATGACACCTAACTGGAGCTAATAAAAACCCCTACAACTGTTCCCCTGCCTACTCCAGCCCCAACCAACCCATGGAACTGGAACTGGATCCATCCCAAGGTAGTCTCCAGAGATTCATCAGTTCCTGGCCTCAGGAGGTGACCACTGAAATGCACTGATTTGCTGGGGATGTGGCAGAAGAGACAGGAATGGTTGAACCCCTGTATTCCTGTCTCTAGCTGCTCACCTCCCTTTGCCAATCAAGCTGTCAGCTCTGATCTCCAGGGCTCCCTGGCTACAAGGGGCACTGCCATTTTCCTCAGCCACTCAGAGGATTCTCTCTGCAAGAGCTGGGCTTGAAGCTCTCCAGTTTGGATCTGAATCTGAATCCCACACAAGGCTCTGCCCTTATTGTGAGTTGGATCTGAATCTGAATCCCACACCAGGCTCTGCCCTTACCCTGAGGTCTGCTCTTCTGCCTGCAGGATTACAACCATGACTCACAACCCCTGGAGGGGTTCAAAAACCATGTAGATGTGGTGCTGAGGACCACAGTTGAGTGGTGACTTGGCAGTGATAGGTTAACATGGACTCCATGATCTCAGAGGGCTTTTCCAACCTTAATGATTCCCTGATGCTCAGTGACTTCCTCTACTGAACTCAGAAGCTCACTGTACAGTGAATTCCCTTGCTCACAGCCCTTTGGTGCCATTCTGAAGCAGCTGAGAAAGCCCTTGCTCTGTTAAACACATAGGGGAGATACAGATCCACTTGGACAGCAGTTTCTGCTGCAGGCCCAGAGCTGTTATGTGAATTCACTGCAAGCTTTGCCTCTCCACAGCATGCCTGTGAAAATGAAATGTCAATAATGCAATAAAAAGCAGATTGAAGCTGCCTGTGCTAATGTCCATAATGATTATGCCATATTAGATAGGCATAATTTCAGCTGCTCTTGCACTGAGAGGCCTTGCATTGATTTTGGTGGGTTAATGTAGAGAATATGTCTTAAAAGGCTTTTAGTGACATGTCTGAACCCATGGTGTCAACTCCTGTTCCCCACTACAGTGGCAACAGTGGCAATTCTGGCCTCAGCAGAGGGTGAGGCAAAATTTTCAGCAGCAACCATCTGCCAGAAGACAGAAGTAAAGGGAACAATTAATGGTGCCAGATCAAGCTCTCAAACAAATCCTTCACAGCTCTGCACTTCTTTTCTGAAGTTATGAATAAAGTCTTGCTGAACCTTTCACTTGCACTTCCTACAGACTTGCTGAGGATTTCACAAGATATTCCTGCTGCTGCAGCCAAGATCAGCCCAAGAGCCAACCTTCAGTGCACCCAGTTCCAGCTAAGTTCAATGTCTAAATGTCCTGGTTTCAGCTAGAACAGAACTAATTCTGCTCAGCTCTTTTCCTTTTCAGCTAAGTCTCCTCTCAGTGACTGAACCTGCTGAAGTTCACAGCATGTTTGCACAGCCAGTGGCTGCTGCTAGCAGTGAGAACACTCCATGGGGAGAGTTCCTGCCAAGGCTTGGGCTGCACAAAGGATCTGCCTTAGCCTTGCTCCTCTGCAGCCCAAGGGCACTGCTAGATCTTGTGTCCCACCTGGGGGTGCAGGAAGCCAGAGGTGGCACCTGCAGGGAGGAAGGGACAGGAGAGGTGACCCTCAACTGGCCAACAAGGGATTCCAGCCCATGGATGGACTAGTCAGGATAAAGCTATCAAGCTATAGTTTTCTCTCCCAACCCATAAGTCTCTCTCCCATGAAGAGAGAGGTGTTCATAGAGAGCATCTGCCACTTGTTCAGTGGCCCAGCCCAGCCCTGACCCTTGACACTAACTGCTTCACTTTCTATTTGTTGCTAATAGAAATGAACTATTACAGCTGGCCCATAACTCCCTGCTGCTTATAGATATAACCTAGATGGAACTTCAAGAAAGCTTGAAGCCATAATTTATCCCACAGGAGTCATGCCACTCTCTTCTCATGCCTGCTAATTCCCATCTCCACTAGGTCAGCACCAAAAATGCCAGTGCTGGCAGAAGGGAGAAGGACTGGCTGTGAGCACAGTTTGAATTAGGTGTGATCAACTTGATGCTGTTTGCACCTTGAGAGAAGGAAATGCCTTCCAGGCTATGACTCTTTATATTATAGAGGATGTAAGAGGAAGAAGCACTTTTTTGTATGCCCAAATCATCTGTGTTTTATCATCCTAAAGCAAGAAATGGCTGCTAAGAGCTCACTCAACTGATGCCCATTTTGAAGAGCTATGGAGGGGGTTCTAGAGACTGGAAAAGTGCTGTGGTTTTCCTATCATCCAAGAAGCTCTGGACATGTATTTCCATCAATACAGGTGCAGGCATTGCCTGTTTTCATACCCTGCTACAAAGAGAGGAGCTTCACTATGAGTGCTTCACCATGATTCTAGGGAGGAACAGGTCAGGCAAACAACTTCTTACTCCCTGATTTGTTGAAGACAATTTTGACTCTGTGCCACTCAAGACACTGTTATCATTACACACTGTCTGTCCAACAGCAAAAAGATGCAAAGCTGGCTGGTAGCTCACAAAACCCACTAATCATTACAGAATTATCATCATATTGTAGGAGCTTGTACTGGTGTTCAGAGGGATGAACACTAGGGCAAAAACTAGTCACTGTCTTCCACAAGCATTTGGAAGCAAATGGAAGATGTTAATGATATCTGATCTTTAAATGACCTCTGGTAACATTAGTCATGTGGTAAAGAAGAAGGAAAGGGCAAACTGAATGCAATTTCAGCTACCTGTAAGATATTCCTTCAGACTATGTGTTAGTATAAGACAAGGCAAAGTGGAATGAGCTCCCTGTGGCAGGGAATGCTGAATCAACTGCCCAGGCAGTTGATTCAGCATTCCCTGCCACAGGGAGCTCATTTCCTTACAAACAGGGATCTTACCAGATGTTCACAGAGAAATGTTCACCTTTGGGACATAACCTGATCAACTGAATCACCACTTCATCTGAATGAAAACACTCTCAGTTACCAAACTCCTTCTTGCAGTGCAAAGTTTCTCCTCTAAGAACTATTCCATTCATATGTTGTCAAACACTGCTCTTGATCCTTCACTAGAATCAGAGAAGTGTCAGGGTTGGAAGGGACCTTAAGGATCATCTAGTTCCAACCCCCTGCCTGCCAGGGACACCTCCCACTAGAGCAGGTTGCCCACAGCCTCAGCCAGGCTGGCCTTAAAAGCTTCCAGGGATGGAGCTTCCATAGCCTCTCTGGGCAACCTGTGCCAGTGTCTCCCCACCCTAACAGTCTAAGTCCAGTCTAAACTTACCCTCTTCTAGTCTGCATCCATTCCCCCTGGTTCTATCACTACCTGACCTCCTCAAATGTGATGCTGAAGAACCTGAAGTAAGGTTTAGAAGAAGGTGATGAGAGGGCAGGAGCCAGGGCAGGATGAGACTGAGGAGAAACAGGAACTCAGAGACTCCTCCATGGCATGCAGCTAAGTGCAGCCACACACTATTAAAGAGGGTTTATCTCCTGCATATTGCTCAGCTCCTGAGATCAAGCTTTTAAATGCAGGCTGCTCAGAAGCAAAGCTCTTCAGAAGATCCTCACCTTGGGGGGGAAATTACTTACTGAGCATGAACCTGAGACATTTGCTGCATTCCTTTTAAATACCTCCTGCTAATATTGCTTTTACCTATTGTGACAACTTCTGAAGCAGGCAGCACTGCAAACTTCAAGCCATTCTTTGCACTAAGAATTTATGGATCTAGAGAGAATTAATTTACTGGAAATTACATCTCTAGGACTATAAAGACTTTGCCCTTAGCAGAGCAGGGTGGAAAAGTTGGCAGGCAGTTAGCTCTCATTTCTCCCAAGGAAGGATGTTTCAGAAGTGATGTAGAAGCAGTCTGTGAACTGTCTGCAAGGACTCTGCAGTGAAATATGGATTTGGAAGAAAAAAAAGGAAGTCAGTGATGCTCTATTGTTTCACTCTGTTGAAAATCTCCTATTTAAGATGAAGGAGAACTTCCCAGATGGAAAGTTAACATCAGATAATTGACAATAAAGAATTTGAGTTACTTTGCCCTAGTAACTACTGCTGTCTGCCCACCTGTCAGGCTCCTGTGTCTTCTCAATGCCTGTTAAGTCCAGCCAACTGCTACCAGAGATGTCTCAGTACAGCTTCTACACTAGAGCTGATCCCAGCTGGAATAAGCCCCTCTGTTATTTCTGAGCAAAGATACCTGACCCCATGAACACAGGAAGTGTCTTCACCTTCCTGGTTCCCTGCAACACAAGAAGTTCCACCTAAACATAAGGAGAAGCTTGTTTGGTGTGAGGGTTTTGGAGCCCTACCCAGAGAGGCTGTGGAGTCTCCTCCTGGGGAGAGATTCCCAAGGCAGCTGGAGGTGACCCTGGGCAAGCTGCTGTGGCTGACCCTGCTGGAGCAGAGGGGTTGGACTGGGTGATCCCCAGAGCTCCCTTCCAACCCCAACCATGCTGGGATTCTGGGATTCAAGGGAGTCAGAGGCTTTACCTGAGGGTGTGTTGTAAGTAGAGAAGATCCTGAGACGTAGGAAACCTTTTCATAGTGTGACTGGATAATCCAATTGGAACTTCCAAGAGCATAGCCTGAGCTCAGAGGGGTGACCTGCACAGCACCAAACAGCTCCTGAAAAGCAGAGCAAGAGACATTAACTTGAGTGAGGCCCTGAGAGCAGCCAGAAGATGTCATTTTATCATCCATATCTATGGTAAAATAGTTCTGCTATTCAAAGCCTCTACAAAGCTTCACAGAATGTTAGGGGTTGGAAGAGACCTCTGGAGATTATCCAGACCAAGCCCAGCTTTCTGTCTGCTGGCTTTATTCACCCATGTCTAACAGGATATGTGCTTGGAGAAAAGCTTTCCCTGAGGTGGGGCCTTCAGAAGGTCTCTCTTCCTTGTGAGTTCTACAGCATCTAACTGAGTTCATCCTGAACCATAACTCTACAGGGAGGAATCAGCTGGGCTCTTGCTCAGCCTGCCTCTGTCTATTGAGGCAGCTTAGAGGAGCTTTACATCTTTGAAGACTCTCTATGCCCTAAGTCAAATGTTATTGATGTTGGCCAGTAGGAGAGAAAGAAGGACAGGGATTTCTGTGCTGATATAAAACTCTGTTTGGGTTGAACATTTTGTTGTGGAAAACAAAGCCTCAGTTTCTAACTTGCTTTTTAAATGCTCTCTACCGGTGAGTTAGAAACAACACCTTGAAACCTCAACTCAAATTTCAGTTTCAGCTCTAAGCAACCTGAGAGCTGTCTCCATTCTAGCTGTCAGCATAAAGTGTACTGCTTTATCTCTACCCAGTAAGGTGTTCTTCTTGGTTTGAGAAAGGAAAAGAAGTCTCCTTGTACACCTCCCTAATGCAATCTACCTTCTGGTTACTGAATTAGCATCTGACTCCTGCAACACTACTGATATCTCTTCCCTGGTATCTCAATCCATACCTGGATGCCCTGCATCACAAGGCAAAGGCTGCCTCCCTCTGAGTGTGTCCATCTGATATACAGACATGTCAAATGGGCAATAAACCAATCCTGATGCTGCCACCCAAGTTTTGAGTTAACTGGTTAATTAGGGCCTGATCATTCTAGGAAGGGAGCTTTGGGAAGAGCTAAAATCTGCCTCTTTTCCTGGTGACTATAAAAGAATGATTGCTTTAGATGCACAGATCTAAAATTAATCAAGATGCACCCACCCTAGAAGGTCACTGAAAAATGAGCAGTAACCACCCATGGACACAAAGGAGTCCAAATGGCTCCAAACTCTCCAGTTGCTAGGCACAGCTGCAGCTTCTACCTGTCTCAGCAGCCATGCCAGGGGTGGCTCAGGGCTTTTTTTTCCACCAGCTCTAAGGCAGAACACCCAAACCCAACCCCCCCAAATTTAGTACACAGCAGCACAGGTTAATGTTACAAACTCTCCCACCAAAGAACCCAGCAGTCTCCACCCTTCAGTGGCCCACAGCCTAAGAAAAGGGAGCAGACAAAAAGCTTTGGCTACACAACTCATTTCAAGCCACCTTTGGATTTCTTCTGGTCCTGAGCAAGAAGAGCAGGTACCATAGCCCACATGTTGCCTACAAGCCATAAGAGAACAGTGTATCTGAGCTGTGGATTCAGCTTGTTCTAGAAGTGAAATAGTCTAGAAACTGTCAATAGTCAACAGCATTAGAGACAACAAGTGAGAGCTGGGAGCCCTGGGAAAGGAGTTTTTGGAGTTCAAGTGGAAGCATTAGGTTTTGTTTACAATCCCTAATTTGCAGTCTAAAGGAAAGTGGAGGCTAAAGCACTCAAAAGATTCCCTGAAGTGAGCTACAGTAACCCAGAAGGGGATGTGGCTTCCAGAAAGAGAGAGGATACATTCCTCCTGCACATCCTCCCAGCTCTCAGTGGGCCAGCCATCAGCTCCCAATTTGAAGGTACACTGCCTTAAAATTGGCCTCCCCAAGGAAGAGGAGAAACAAATGGATGCTCCCTGACTTCAGCAAAGAAGAACTCTTGCTGGGAGGCAGCCTGAGGGACATTCACTCTAACCCTGCCTTGCTTTCCTAGGCTGGGGTAACCAGATCTCCTCCAGGAGCTAGAGGCAAAAGAGGAGAAGGAAAGGGCATTTCCAGAGGAAAGCTGGAAACCAAATTCCTGTTGACCTGAGGAGTGCTGTACTCACAATCTTCTGAGAGTAGCCCACCAGCTGGATCTTACTGAGGGCAGCATTCACTTCAGGCATGGTGTAGCACTTCCTCCACATAGACACCTCCACTGCATCCTTCAGAGGGGCAGGCAGCAACCTGCAAAGAGCAAGAGGGTGTCAGCATTTCCAGAACTTCCTGATGGGCCAACCACCTTTCCTTGCCATTTCTACTCTCCAGATCTTTAGGTTTTTCTCTCCTTGTTCCTTTGCTTTTAAATATCCCTGGTGCTTCAAAGGGAGGAGCCAGCCTTTCTGCCTATTGAGAAGCAGAAGCACACTGCCCACTCTGCTTCAGGCCAGAGGCTGCTCTCCTGCAGCTCTCTTTGTTGTTGTTGTTGTTCCAAGAAGGAGCTGTGCTGAAGGTATCACAGCAGCTCCTGGGGTATTTTCACCACTGATGAAGGATCTGGCATGCCAACATGAAACACACCCCCAGAACAGGTAGAGATGACTGGAATCTTGTGTCCCTGTCTCTTCTGCACATCCCAAGAATGTAAGAAGAAGGCACAAGCTTGTGATTAAAACACAGGTACCAGGCCATGACCAAAGGCTGGCTCTGCACTCCTGTTTGTCACCAGTCTCTTACACTGCACATGTCCCTGCACCTTCACAGCTTCACAGACTCACAGAAGGAGTAAGGTTGGAAGAGACCTCCAAGATCAAGTCCCATCATCAACCTAGCACCATCATCTAAAACCATGTCCCTAAGACTAAACCAAGTCCCTGAGTTCTACATCTAGATGCTTTTTAAACACCTCCAGGGACTGTGACTCCACCACCTCCCTGGGCAGCCTGTGCCAATGGCTAAGTCCTCTTTCAGTGAGGAAATTTTTCCTGCTATCTAGTCTAAACCTTCCCTGGTGCAACTTGAGGCCATTTCCCCTTGTCCTCTCACTGGTAGCCTGGGAGAAGAGACCAACCTCCATCTCATTCCAACCTCCCTTCAGGTAGTTGTAGAGAGTGAGAAGGTCTCCCCTGAGCCTCCTCCTCCTCCTGAGACTAACCAACCCCAGCTCCCTCAGCCACTCCTCAGAAGACTTAATTCTCCAGACCCCTCCCCAACTTTGTTGCCCTTCTCTGGACACACTCCAATGCCTCTGGATCTTTCTGGTAGTGAGAAGCCCCAAACTAAAGCCAGTACTGGAGGTAGGAGCACAAGGAGATAATCACCTCCCTGATCCTACTGGCCATGCTGTTTCTGATCCAAGCCAGGATGCTGTTGGCCTTCTTGGCCACCTGGGCACACTGGTGGCTCACATTCAGCTGGCTGTCAAGCAGCAAAGCCAGGTCCTTCTCTGCCCAGGTCTCTTCCTTGCCTTCCACTCAGCTATCCCCCTTGCCTTGAGTGTACAGTAGCTGACACTGCAGAGCTCTCTGAAATCCCCTACAGGGAAGTGCTGAAGATGTTTTACACCAAAGGAAAATTCATCCACTCTGCCCTTCACAGACACTGCAAGGGAGCTGGACAGGGCTGTCAAGGGAAGAAGTGAACTGTAATGTCACAGGCTGGAAGAAGGATGGCTAACTTCTGGGAAATAAATCTTCCCTAGCAACATGAACTGAGGCAGGAAGCAGCACAGCTGCCAAATGTACAAGAAGAATAGGAAACTTTTTTTTTTTGGTATATGAAACCAATGCTAAATCAAAGGCTAATTCAAAGCCATTCCCAGAGATTTATGGAAATTGGTCAAGTTTCTTTGATCAATTTGTTTAAAGGAATTTAATTTATTGTTCTATCTACTAGGTCAGTGAACTCCTCCATAATTGAAGCTACTGAAGAAAGGATTAAGGCCAGCTATTGCCAAGGCTGCTCTACAGGTCCTACTGTGATAACTGTAATTCCAGCACAGGCTGGCTGAAAGCAGCCAGGGCTTAAGGAAACAAACAAAGCATTCCAGGTCTTTTTTGGGAAGTCATAAGCAGCAAAAGGCCAAACAATGTGGATAGTTGTCCACCACTGCACTGAAGCAAATTGCCTGTAAAAGCCTTTAACCTACCATAAGAAGCATTTAGTGTTGGATGCTTTCAGGAGCTTCTCTTCTGGGAAGAGAAGAATCTATCTCCAGGTAATGGAGCAAGTGGGGAATTGTCCTTGGTGCTTGGAGTAAGTTTCTATTAGCCTTCAGCCTGTGGCTACACTGTAAATACACTGATCCCTAACAGACAAGAGAGCAGTGGCACCAGTCTCCAGTGGTTTCACTCCTTGCTGAGTGGCACACAGAGAAGAGGAGGACTGCTGGTTCCTCAGATGTGCCCCTGCTGGCATTCAACCTGCCACCCAAACTTTTCAGCTGAGAACAGAAAGTTCCTAGGGGATATTTTACTGTCTGGAGTGAATCTACTAACCCTATGGCAACATCCAGCTACCAGAGATAGGTGAGTGGGTGCTTGGACAGCCAACCTACAGCCACAAAGGGAAAGGTGTTGCAAAGCAGCATGGCTCAGTGGTTAGAGTACAACAGTTATGCTGAAGGAACTCAGAGGTTTGTGTTCTTAACTGAGCATCTGCCCAGAGGCAGTGTCTCCTGTTCAATGCAAAGGGCTGCATTTAGTAGATGACCCAAGATGTTCTTGTCTGGAAGGAGAGCAGGGTGGCAGCAGCACATGAATCAGTGCTGGGCTCTCTCAGGCACTGCTCTGTCTCAGGAAACAGCCTGCTTCAGGCACTTCAGAGAAAGAGACAAGCAAATAATCAAAACAGGTGGTCAACAAAGTGTCTTTCATAAGGCAAACTTCCTCTTTAGCCCCCCAAATTCTACTCAGTGTGAAAGGTAGCCTGGCTGAGCAACTGAAGAGCTTCCAACAGAACTAACTGCTGAGCAATTAGTTCAGACTGGATCTGAGAATGGGAAAATGGAAGCCACTATAGTGAACAACTTCTCTTTTATACAGTATTGCCATGGAAAATGCCTCAATGCTTTATCTAATGAAGATGATTATCCTCTGTGGTTTACCCTCACTATTCAGAGTAGAACTAGCTGAACTGGAAAGCAGTAATGGTGATGGATGAAAGCTGAAGAATTCCAGTTAGACTCAGAAGTCATAAGTATTCTGTTCTAGCAGCAGCCAAGTATCAAAAAAACCACCCCAAACCAACAAAAATCCATTCCCCAAGGATGACATTTCCTTCACTAGGGGCTGTCAGCCCACCCATGCATGTGCTATTAGCCAGGTGTTAATTTGGGGATCAGGAGATGTTTGCTCCCATGCTATAATAATCAGCTCCATTCACACTTGCCTGACACTTGCCACCAGGAATCTCCAAGCACTTTGCAAACATTCATTAAGGCCCTGAACACCCTCTGTGGGTGGGGAGGAGCTCCATTTGACAGGAGGACTGGGAGGGGAAGGGGGAAACTCAGAGCACAGGTGGAAAGGGAATTCAGACTTGTCCCCTCCCTGTTCCAGCTCCCAGACCAGGCTGGTTCCCAGCAGCCTGAAGGCAGAGTTTATGGTAGACAGGTTTTTGTTACTGAACACCTGCAGGGCCATGTCTGGCTGTCCCTGCCAGCACAGCATTGCTCTGCTCTGCCTCTGGCTCCTATTTGGGCATTTTCTGAAAGCTGGGGGACCTGCCATCTGATGGTGGCACTGCTCTGTGCTCCACACAGGTCCTGGCAGTGAGACAGGACACTGCCTGGCCCCATCTTCCTCCTGCCTCCACTGCTAACCCCTTACAACAGCTACTGACAGTCCCAAGGAGGAACTATCAACCTAAGGGCACTTCCCAAGCACTCTGAGACTGAAAACTGTATTTTAAATCCCACTCTAACAGAAAGAACCCAGCCTTGTCCAGCAGCTGAACAAAGATTACCTCTGTGCTCACCTCTGGAACAGCCAACAGCACTTGTAAAATACAGCCACCAGGGAAGTGACATGAAATGAGCTCCAAGATATATGATCCTCCTTTAAACCATGCCTACTAAACACATGCAGTCCTGTCACCAGATGAATGGCTCCAGTTTTTTCTCTTCACATCACTGGGAGCTTCAGGAGTGGTTCTGGTCAGGCCAGCAGACTCCCCAACTCCAAATTTCCCTGATTTGGTCAGAGTATCCATCAACCAGCATGAAATCCTGAGCAACTTCATTGTCTTTATTTACATCTGCCTTCCTCAGAAGAGCCAGAGTCCTGCTGCTGAGACAAGCCTGCTCCCCAGCTCAGCAGAGGAGCACAGGCTGCAGCTAAACAGAGAGTAACTTGGATATTTCATGTCTTTGCTTTCTGACACTGGAAAAGATCAAGAGTCCTTTTATCATTTAGGAAATCATTCACTTCTAGTAAACTTCTAAATCCAGGCACATTAGGATTTAGGAAGAGAAAGTGGAAGAGCAATTAAACATGCACAAAGCAGCCTTTAAAAACAACTTTCTAATCAGCCAGCTCTACCTTTCAAATGTGCTCCAAACGACCCTGCCTGCTCCACAGAACATGTTGTGCAACTAAAGCTGAGGTTTATTGCCAAGGAAAGCAATTAGGAACCTGGATGGATAATTTTTAGATCATATAGGCTTGCAACATTTTGAGTGCAAAGCCCTCCACCTGGAGTACCTTGTTTTGTATCTAGATGGAGTAAACAACTAACCTTTTTATTCACATTTCCATTTGCTTCTAAGCTTTGAAAGGCCAAAAAACCCCAAAAGCTTTGCTGTTCAAGTGTGAAAGAGGTTGCAGCCCTGGGAAAGAAGCTGTGGTTGGGCACCAGTGACCTCCAACAGTTGTCTTGGCTTTCTCAGCACTTCAGCAAACAGGAATGGAAACACAATTTAACATCAAGATTCTTCCAATACAATATCATGAAGTTTAAATTGCTTGCTAATTTAAACCACTTTTAGGATGTTAATAGAAGTCTTCTGAGGAGCAGCTGAGGGAACTGGGGTTGTTTAGCCTGGAGAAAAGGAGGTTGAGGGGAGACCTTCTCACTCTCTGCAACTCCATAGAAGGAGGCTGGAGCCAGGTGGAGGTTGGGCTCTTCTCCCAAGGAGCAAGTAACAAGATGAAAGGAAACAATTTCAAGTTGTTAGGGGAGGGTTAGGTTGAACATGAGGTAAATTTCTTCCCTGAAAGGGCTGTCAAGCCCTGGCAGAGGCTGCCCAGGGCAGTGGTGGAGTCACCAACCCTCTAGGAATTGAAAAGCCCTGGAGATGTGGTGCTGAGGGCCATGGTTTAGTGGTGCCCTGGCAGTGTCAGGTTAATGGCTGGACTTGATGATCTGAGAGGTCTTCTCCAACCTTCATGATCCTATGAAATCTGCTGGGTTTGGAACTTAACTATGTGAGGACAGACCAGGGGAAACTTTTGTGTTGCCAAGTTTCCCTTCAAGAACCAAATGTGTGTAGTTGTTTGGAAGATCAACAACATGCAAATCACTAAAGAAAGAACTGAGTTGTAGCTGGAGATGTCTTGGGGGTTTCTTTTCCTGCTTAATGGTCCTAGCAATCTCAGCTGGTGGCAGATGACCCAGCATCACAGTGAATTCGGGTATTTTAGGACAGTCAGCCTTTCCTGGTGGCTTGCTCCTTACCTCTGTACCTCCTTGTTCTTCCACAGGGAGGCAGACTGAGCCTTTGGCACGCGTTCAATGGAATTCACCAGCTCTTCCATGAGAAGTCTGAAAAGAGATCACCACTACATTGGTTTTGCAGCCTTTCACACAGGAGAGGACTGTCCCAAATGTTTCCAAAACAGCACTCAAACTGTAACGCTATCAGGTGGTTTTAAAGAGAGATTCTGCCAGGAGAGGCATGGCAGCAACTACCCCTCACCAACACTATCCCTGTTTCCCCTCTGAGTGCAGCAAGCTCAAGGGACTCCAATTCTCTCTGCCTGCTTGGGATAGGAGAGGATCTGGCCCAGAAAGTGACAGGACAAGAGGAATTCCTAAATCTGTCTCCTGCTGCACCAAATTTCCTTGTTACTGGCTACCTGTCATATGGAATGAGACATGATACAGGAAAAATCCTCCTTAGCTGAAGCCTGTTTACCACTCAGAGAAGCCAAGCACACTGTCAGAGTGAACTTTCCTCATCTACAAGTGCACAAGACAGCATCTGAGACAGAAAAATGTCAGGCATTCCAAAGTGGCACTGCAGATTTCCCTGCCCAAAACTAGACAGCATTTGGAATTGTACACATGCTTCCCCTTGAAGGTAGGAAGGGACAGATTGAGCTGCAGAAGGATGGCATCTGGAATGACTTGTGGGGAGGAGAAGCACAGCAGGGTGTTCTCTTCAGCTATGGGCCAGCAGTACCCCAGAGGTCTACTCCTAGCTCATCTTTATCCAATTCCTTTCTCCCACAAGGGCCTTCAGTTTCTGTTTGGTTTTACACAAAGGGAGGATTACTCTGGTGTGGAAAGTTTGCACAGGACCTTTACCAGACAAAGATCCCTGCTCTGAAGTGCTTCCAGAGTAGTTCAGAGCCCATGGCCTCAGCTGGTTTCTCACTCTTGCCCCTGGCAGCTGCTCTGCATGAGAGATGCAATCAGCACAGGGCCAGTTAGACTTCACCAGGAGCCCAACCTGCAGCCTCTGGTGCAGATCTAGCCAATCTAGATCCCTTTGTAACACAGATTCTCCAGTTCAGTGAGGTAAGGTTTTGACTGCACTCTCAGGTCTTACATTTTCTACTTGACTCTCATATTTCTGTTGTCTTCCTTAGCACTTCTCTTTGCAGTTCAGAGCTGTCAGATCTCACTGTCCCCTGAGCTGAATTCCCTTCCACAGTGTGGAGGAAAGTGTGATTTTATGAGTTTCAGGTGCTGAAAACCCACAAGACAATAACCTTCAAGTCACTTGCTGTTGAAAAGAGTGGTGGTTCCTTCTGAATTGTTTAAGGGGAGCAGAGAGGAATCTTTGCTTCATCTTCTCTGAAAGTTTGCCTAGATGATAATTGCTACTCAAGGAGTCTCTCAGCCCTCTCAAGATCTGCTATCTTACATCTACTGCCTTGACTCAACACAAAACACCTGCTCTGCATACCACAGAGAGCTGGTTCCAGAGGTTGGGAAACATCGAGTTAACACATTTGCAGCACTAAGGAATTGGCTGGCATTCAGCAACCACCTAAGAGCCTCTACAGAACATTAGACACCACTCCTCTCCCCACATTGTCCTTTGCACCTTTTCCTTAGCAGTGGTGAAAGAGGAGCAGAAAACATTCAGGTTTTGGGGTTGTTTTTTTTACCTGCCAATTTGAACAGTGGGCTCAGTGGCATAGACAGTCCCAGTGAATCCTGTGTACTCTGTGATGTAGGGCAGTGCCATCATGCAGTGATAGTTGGAGATCAAGATTACATCTACTGTGGAGAGGTCAAGCAGCTCAGTCTGCAAAGGGAGGAAAGAGAGAAGCCACATGTAACCCTTTCATGCACTTTCAGCAGTGGCAGAAAAACTTCTTGTTCTTGGCTTTTTTTCCAACCAAAAAAGATATAATCTATATAATCTAATATTCCCTTTCCATTGCAGGAATGTAACTGGTTAATCAAAACATGGGGGGAGAGGGGCATGCCTCAGCTGTGCCAAAGGAGAATGGTTCCTTTAGGTTAACAAGATTGATTTAAAAAGCCTCCTAAGATTATTCCCCTCTCAAATCTCCAAAGGAAATCATGTCTTGGGTTTCTCTGTCTGTCATGGGATCACAGAATCATTAAGGGTGGAAAGTAGCTCTAAGAACATGGAGTCCAACTGTTAACCTACCACTGTCAAGTCACCACTACACCGTGGCCTTAAGCATCACATCTACTTGATTTTTGGACACTTCCAGGGATGGTGACTCCACCACTGCCCTGGCAGCCTAGGCCAATGCCTGACAACTCTTTTAGGGAAGAAATTTTCCCTAATATCCAACCTAAACTTCCCCTGGTGCAACTTGAGGCTGTCTCCTCTTGTCCTAGCACTTGTTACCTGGGAGAAGAGCCCAAGCCCCACCTGGCTCCAGCCTCCTCTCAGGGAGTAGCAGAGAGTGAGAAGGTCTCCCCTGAGCCTCCTCTTCTCCAGGCTAACCAAGCCCAGTTCCCTCAGCTGCTCCTCACCACACTTGTGCTCTAGACCCTTCCCCACCTTCCTTGCCCTTCTCTGGACACACTCCAGCACCTCAGTGTCCTCCTTGGAGTAGACAGGCCCAAAACTGACCCCAGGATTCAAGGTGTAGCCTCCCCAGTGCTGAATGAAAGGGCTGCTGCCAAGGGAGGCACAGCTGGGAACTGATGTGTGTGCTCTCTGAGCAGGAGCACTGCACAGGCATCCAAAACTCCTGCAGCAGTGATTCTGCAGGGTGCCTCATTTTTTGTGTGGCATGTGGCACTGTGCCCCAGGAAAAAGAGAGAGAGGAATGGAGATTGTATTTAGCCATATGCTTAAAAACAAAATTCTCCCATTTTCCCCAACTAAATGCTTGGCATTTTTATCATTCCCATTTCCTACAGCAGGAGATGAAGCTCATTCATAAGACAGAGCAGACTAGAGGAGTGGCTGCTGTTTGTTTGGATGTGCCAGTTCAGACAGCAGTTGAGAGAGGGAAAGGAGATTTCACACATTGGTAAAGGGATTTTAATTAGAAATATTTACTGGTAATGCTAGAACACAAATGCTGTCAAGTCAGACATTTCCAAGATATATGACCTCTAACTCAGTTATTATAGAGCAGCTAATGGAATTCACCACTCATCAAGCACAAATTATCTGATTACAAGGCTTGGTCCAGCAATTTGAATAAAAAAAGGCAAGAAAGTAGGTCACTTGGCTTTTCAGAGGGCTGCCACAGTGCTCTGGTGACAAGCTGCTTAACTCCCAGCTAAGCATTCCTGGTTTCAAGCCATGATCACAGCTGATGTGGGAGGCATGATCTCCAAGCTAAGTACAGGAGGTGAAACATCATCCTCAGACTCCTGACAGGGCACCCTCTTATCTCACTCATCTTACTAGGCAGAAATACACTCCCTGTGCTGACACCTGCTCCTACCAAGCTGGCCCTTCATGGCTTGATTTCCAGCTCTGGGCAGTCCTTCCAGGATCAAGCAGGGAGTCACTCAGCCCTCAGCTGCAGCCCAGCCCAGTGAGCCAGCAGGAGGATCCAGACCACCACTTCCCAAGCTTAAGTATCCCACATCTCAGCATCCTGGAAGCATCTACTAACAGGATGAAAAGGGTGTCAGAACCAAAGCAAAGTCAAATCTTCCCTGGGACTTGTGGCAAGCTCACTACAAGTGCCTAGGAACTGAAGAGGTTTAGAAATGTTTCTTGACTGTGAAGGGACAGAGACCAGAAGGTTGCCAGGCCAAGAGAGGGCTGCACCCTGCACTCTGACATGTGGAAGTGTCTTCTGCTGCTGACACATCCTCTTATCACCTTCTTGCTTCTGGATTCCACCCCAAACTTGGCTTTCCTTGGCAAGGGTGTTCCTGGAAGGGATACTGTGATTTCCCCAACTAACTGCTTCTCAAGTGATTGAGTGGAGGCAGATTTTTCAGGAAGGCTTTGAACAAACTTACCTCTGGTAGACAAAACTCAGGCACAGAGTCTACAAACACATGGCCAGAGCACTCCTTTAGCTCCTGGAAGAAAAGCACACCAACACAGAACAACAACAGTTGAAGGCAGTGTTACTCAAAGCAGCAGATTCTGCACTTACAAACCCTTTCTGCTAGCACAGGTAATTCCCAGCCCATCACTACATTAGGTTTATCCTTCTTCTAGACACAATTTGCTGTAAGGAGATCTGTTGAACTTGCTTTCATGTGAGATGAAGCTCCTTGGTACTTCAAGGGATCAGCTCCTTGTTTGGAGGGACAGAGGAAGGACTCTGGGAGGTAAGGAACCAGCACTCTGCTGCCAACTGGCTGGCTATGCTGGGGCCATGAAGGAGGTGCTGTCCTAGGAAGCTGTGTTTCCTCTGCTCTTCCAACTCTACTGCAGCAATGCAAGGTGACTTTGTCTATCAGGATGAAAACTGGGTCTTGAAGAGCACCCTTCTGGGAACTGCTGCTCTCCTGACCTGCAAGGTGTGCACAGCATCTTTAGAGTGCCCTGGCCAGCTTACAAGTTTGGAATTTAGTTTTGGGTCCAAATAATATCAAATCTTTCCAGGAGCAGAACACCATTTCTAGCCTCTGTCTCAAGAGGATCTGATGAACCATCTTTTGGGGATCTAACCTCCACATGGCTAGATTCTTCTCAACTGGATCTCTCTCTCTTTTCTTCCTCTTCAAGGCTGACAGCAGAAACCTTTCTCCCTTGAAGAGTCCCACTCTTCAGGATTCTGTATGGAACCAAAACAACCCCAGCTCTAGCCCTAACACACCTCACAGGCTCCTGTCACCCACTCTGCCTTCTCCCATGGCTGTTCCTCTGGCTTGTCCCAAAGCAAGCAGCCTCAGACTGACAGAATTAAAGATTGAATCCAAGTGTTAATAATTACAGTGCACCTGCCAACTAATAACAAATGAGCAATTACAGCTAGTGGCAGAAGTCTCCTAACCTCATCTCAAGGGAGTTCAAAATGATTAAAACTGGATCACAGCAGATTTCAATGCCTCTCCAGGCCTTAAGTTTTATAACTGTCACCCAGAGAGTGCTCTAACAGGAATGTCCACCTGAGATGATAAAACAGCCCCCTTTGACTCCTTCCCTTGCCTTTTTCCAGCATGGGTCAAAGAATTTACCATTCCAGGCAGTTAGAATGGGCAAGGTGAAGGTAAGAGATGCTGCCTTTGAATTTTTAACACATGATTTCTATTGCTGCCCTGTTAGAAGATTGCTCCTGAGCACACACTGCAGCAGCAGCCCCACAGAACTGTAAATACAGCATATACCAAAATACACTGACAGCCTCTCTGCTCTTGCTCTGAGAGCAAGGCTGGGAGGGGGCAGGAAAAAGGAATTCCAGGGAATTCAAACTGGGCAACTCCATTCCTGTCCCTGAGCCTCTGCAGCTCTGATTGCCAGTTAGCATGTGCTCTGAATACACTTGCCACTGTTTCATTAACAGACTTGCTGCCTGCACACTTCCTTTTGTCTCCAATGAGAAGAAAAATCAGGTCTTTAATCTATGATCTTCAGCTCCCTTGCCTGTAAAAATTAGATCAAACCATTTTGTCCATCTCAAAGTCCCCCTACAAAAGCAACTATTATTACTGCTTTCCTTTAATGTTCCCATAGCCAGGAACCAGTCTATTAAACCAGCACTTTCTCTACTGATACCTATTGCTGCACACATCTGAAATGTATCTGCCTATTTTACTAACATCTGACATAGTTTTGTGCTCATTGTTCCCCTACAGCAGATCAAGCTGGATGCTGCAGTGCCTACTTTTGGTTGAAGCCCCAGATTAATTCTGCCAACAAAACTAATGTAATGAAAAGGGGGGGAAAAGGAAAAACGTTGTGTTTCTCCTGCAGCTGAGTGAGGCCTGTGTCTTAGAAGCAGGAGGCTGCAGAGAATATCCTCCCTGCTATGTCCAGCAGTAGAACACATGTTGATTTCAGAGGCCAGAGACACACTTTTCCTCTGGAAGAGACCTCCCATGGGCAAACAATTCACTTTCTCATCTGCCTACAAAAATGGGGATGATACCAACCTGGTTGCTAAGTCTGCTGTGAAGCTTTAGCATCAGGAAAGTGAGACTGCTTGAACAAAAGGCACTTGGAGCAGCCAAAGCACTATTATTTATGGAGCTCCAGGAAAAATGAAAACATTCATCCTGACAACTTCAGCATTTGAAGAGGACTGTGGAAAAAGCTGGGCTAGCTCTGAAGACTGAAAGCCTCCCAGTTGCTATTAGCATTTGGTTTCAAAACGTTCTGCTCTACAAGGACATGATGGCTGGGAAGGGTACAGAGAGAAACCTCTGTGATGAGTCAGCATGGAAGTACTGTTCCTGCACTGCAAGCTCCTAACCTCTCAGGGAGTTTTTTTTACATGGCAAGAAAATTCTCCTCATCAGTATCATACCTTGTCCAGAAAGGTGCTTCCATCTTTCAAAACCCAACCAGGAAGTTTGGACAGCCTGGGGCTGCAAAAAAAAGAGAGGAAAACCATTACTGCAATGGGAATGGGATCATTGTCAGGTGCTAAGCACAGGCCTTCTGTCTGGTGTCATGCAGCAGAGCACAGGGAACTAACAAACTCAAAAAGGACAGAATACAATAGCCAAATATCCACAGAATCAGACTGGGAGGGGTTGGAAAAGACCTCTGGAGATCATGTAGCCCAGCACCTCTACTAAAGCAGAGTCACCTCCAGCTGCCTTGGGAATCTCTCCCCAGGAGGAGACTCCACAGCCTCTCTGGGCAGCCTGGGCCAGGGCTCCAACACCCTCACACCAAACAAGCTTCTCCTCCTGCTCAGCTGGAACCTCCTGGGTTCCAGTTGGTGCCCAGTGCCCCTTGGCCTGGCCCTGGGCACCCCTGAGCAGAGTCTGGCCCCAGCCTCTTGCCCCCAGCCTTCAGCTCTTGGCTCAGCATTGAGCAGATCCTCTCTGGGGCTGCTCTTCTCCAGGCTAAGCAGCCCCAGGGCTCTCAGCCTTTCCTCCTGCCAGAGATGCTTCAGTGCCCTCAGCATCTTCCCAGCCTCTGCTGGATTCTCTCCAGTAGTTCCTTCTGTCTCATCAACTGGGAATCCCAGAACTGGAGGTCTGTAGTCCAGTGTCTGAAAGCCAGCACTAGATGAGGTCAGCCACATCTTTGTCCAGCTGTGTCTTCCAAACCCCTGAAGCATGAGATTCAGAGCCCCTCTGGGATGAGTGAAAGGGCTGGAAGCTCTCTGCTGTGAGGACAGGCTGAGAGAGTTGGGGTTGTTCAGCCTGGAGAAGAGAAGGCTCCAGGAAGACCTTCTGGTGGCTTTGCAGTACTTGAAGGGCCTAGAAGAAAGCTGGGGACAGACTTTCTAGCAGGACCTGTTGGGACAGGACAAGGGGTGATGGTTTTAAAGTAAAAGAGGGAGATTTAGACTAGATTTAAGGAAGAAATTGTTTACACTGAGGTTGCCCAGAGAGATGGCAGATGCCTCATCCCTGGAACCATTCCAGGTCAGGCTGTTTGGGACTTTGAGCCACCTGATCTAGTTGCAGAGGTCCCTGCTGACTGCTTGGGGATTGCACTAGATGACCTTTAAACACCCCTTTCAACCCCAAATAGTCTATAATTCCATGAAATCCTAAGAAAAACTTCATCACTGGGAGAATGTTCATCCAGACACTCAGCCTGATCCTCCCAAGACACAACTTGTGGCCACTAGGTCCTCATACTGCTTGCCACTGCTGAGAAGAGTTTGACACTGCTGCCTGTGTAACTTCCTTTCAAGTAGATGCAGTAGGTGGCTGTTAGCTCCCCTTCTAGCCTCCTCTCTGCCAGACTGAACATCCCAGGCTCCTCAACCTCTCCATGTAGGCAGGAGTTCTGGGCCCTGCCCATTTTGGAGCCCCCTAAACACCCTCTCCAGTTTCTCAGCCTCCCTCTTCAGCTGGGAATCCAAACCTGGAACCATTTGTGGTTTCCCCAGCATGAAGCAGAGCAGAATAAACTTTCCTTGATACATTTGCCCTGCTCCCCCTAATTCAGCCTAGTATGTGGTTTGCTTTATTCATGATGAAGGAGCACTATTGACTTGTACTAAAGCTGGCATGCAGTGAGGAGCATACAGTCCTGTCAAGAGAGGCAAAATTAGCAGCTAGGTCTAGTGTGGGGTTGAAAGTAGAATAAGCAAGGCAGGGCAGAAAGGACTCTTTACCTTGAAGTGACACAATTCTTGCAGACATAGTTTTGACATTCTAATAGAGTGATTGATTAATCCAAAATAGCTAGAACTGTCCCATAAATAATGTGAGCAAGTGTGTCATGGCTAGACAGGAAAGGTTAAGAGCTTCCCACATGTTCATTTTCCCCTTCTGCATTTGACTTTGGTACAGGGGAGAAAACTCCAGTTGACAAACCTCCTTTAAAGTCCAGGAACTGCCATCAAGTGTTTGGCAACTGCAGGCACTTTGCACATGCTCCAAGGACTGCCATTGCCAGGACAAGGTGGAATCTAAATACCTTTGGATGGCTGTTTTTGTAAGAGCAAAGAACTCTCAAAAAATGTCCAGCCCCTTGAATGACACAAACACTACAGCACTCTCCTCTCTCCTAGATTAAAGCACAGGCTCTCCAAATGTTTGCTCAAGGAGGGTCCTGTGCCAGGTACAGCACAGGACTTAGCTGCATAGCAAAGATCTTCTGTAATATCATACCTTTATGCTCCACAGAGGTAGAAATTAGGGCACTTTTGCAGACCTCCTACTGAGATTTGCCAAACCCAAGTGATTCATGGATGCTACTTTTGGGGACCTCTGGTTTAAAGACTGTAGAGAGAAGAATAGCTCCTCTGTGGTTCAGATTTCCTGTGGGTCCATCTCAGCCTAGCTGCAAGCAGCAGCACATCTGGTTCTGAGAGGACATACAGTCAGTAATAAGCTAAGATCTGGCAGACCTACATTCAGATTTTTGCCTGCTACATGCTTAACCCAAGACATCAGGCAGTCAGTCCTTCCTGGAGCCTCTCACCTGGAAGCTGAGGATAATGTCAGCTCTCAGCCACCTGCTTGTGTTATGTTCATGACACACATTTGGATTTCAGAGGTATTTAGACATCATGCTAATGGAGACCTGACATCTAATGGCACAACTACAAATACCATAGAGAGATGAGGACTTTTTAGTGGCAGCCACATTCCTCCTCAAGTGTCCAACTCACTTCCATAACTCCCTGCAGGACATCTGTTTTGGAGAGCACTGAAGAGATCAATTCCTTGCCCAAGTCCATGTGCTTAGGCCAATGCTTGCTGCAAGGGGGTGTTCCATCACCTTTCTGACAAGATTGATTGGATTGAAATCCAAGTGTTTGCTCTGATTCCACTAGGCCAGCAGGGGTCAAATCTGACATCCTTTCTTATTGAGTTTAAGTCACTTTAGTACAGACATTCTGGAGGTACTTGGGGAATTCCAGGTTGTGACCTGTAATTTGGCTGTTCGTTGCCAGGGTCTGCTAGCAGCAGACAAAGCTGGGAGATCCCTGGGGAGTGCAGCTCTAAAGAACCTCTTAAGCCTTTGTTCAATCATCTAATTTTGCTACTTGTTCCTCTCTCAATTTCCTTTTTCTTTCAGGGGGTGGGGGAAAGCAAAGGAAAGGCAATTCTGTCTGTACCTGGACTTCCCAAATTTTATGGATCCCTTCAAAATCTATTACTGCCCCAAAATGTTGGAGACTGCAATTGCAACATGGAATAAGACCAAAATTGACTATCACACTGATCCATCCAAAGGAACTCTTTGGTGTGAGGGTGGCAGAGCCCTGGCTCAGGGAGTCTCCTTCTCCAGAGAGATGCCCAAGGCAGCTGGAGGTGATCCTGAGCAACCTGCTCTAGGTGACCCTGCTCTAGCAGGGGTGTTGGACTAGATGATCCCCAGAGGTCCTTTCCAAGCCCATGCTAGGATGCTGTGATCTGTTGCCTGCTCAAGAGCAGGTGTTGAACTCCATGTTCTTGCAGAACAATGCACACATTGTATATTCTATTCCTCTCCAAAAAACAACAAATCCTAGGAAGTGCTGGACAAGCTGCTTTAACCTCCTTAGGTCACTTGGGAAACTCCCTTTCCCAGTCACATTCTCCACCCCCAATCAAGCCTCCCCTGAAAGCAGTAACATTCCTCACTTGTTTCCTGCTGGATCAAAGTTACTAAATGGATTTGTGAAGACTCCTGCTGCTTCCCATCACCAAGAGTTACTCTCTCACCTTTCCACTCCCTCAATCTTGTATTCCACTCATGCAAGACATAAGTCATCCTAACTGAATATCCAAACTCACCTGCAAACCTGGGAAAACACAACTTTGTAGCTAGGGCAGAGAGTGGGAATATTGATCTCAGGATTCTCTTCTTGACTCTACTTCTTTCCCCACTGCTGTTCCACTCCTGTGCCCAGCTCCACTGCCCATTCACTCATTTATTTATTTATTAAAAGGGAACAGTTAAGCCATTAAGTCACCTGAGGAGGACTGTTAAGTGCTATTTGTCTTTGCATTAGCCTGTACTCTGAACAAAAGCCCAAGGAGATGGTGGTTAAACAAGACCTGCTGGGCTCCACACACTCCATCTCAGTTACCCATTTATCTCATCTTGCCTGAAGAAGCCAGAAAGATGACAGATCTGTGACCTCACTTGTGCAGAGCAGTTGCAGCAATACTTTACCAAAGCTGAGAATAAATTATCCAGAAAAGCCAATCAATAAATCCATAAAATGCCTTCCTTCCACGGAGCCAAAGGACATTATTCTGATAAAGGGAATTTTTAAGTGAACAAAGTCTATTTCTGCTATCAAGATGCTGCTGTTCCTTTGTAGTCATCCCCTCCCTCCTCCCACTACACCACTGCAGACAGAGCACTCCCCACTGCAACCTGAGAGGACACAGACTTAAGTGCTTCCAGGCCACAGAACATACCTTTGAACCAGTGGCAAGGGGAGGAAATTGAGGGTGGATGTCATATCCAGGCCACAATCCAACATGATGGTGGTGGACTTGAACTTGAGTACATTGCATGGCAAGGTTGGATGTCCTGACAGGCAGTACTGAAAGAAGAACAGCAGCAGGAGTTACTCATGACCTTCACCAAGAGAGCAAAACCCCTCTGAAAGCTGCCCCCTTTGCCTGTTTTTAAGCAGGTAGTTTCAAGCACACCAGAGTAAAACCTGATTCCCTAGGGATCTGGGCCTCACAGCTGGCTGTGCTCATTGAGATCTCCCAACAGCAGGGGATTAAGGGGCAGATTTCCTTCAGCTAAGGTTTTCTGATCACAAGGGTTGAGAGGAGGTTGAGAGGATAACACAGCTCCTCTCTCCAACTTGAGACACACACAGAACCTCTAACAACCTCCTGTTTTCACAGAAAGCCCAGAAAAACTTCCTCCAAAACTCAGTCCTACAGGCAAAAGTTGGCTGAAATTGGCCAGCAAACATTCTAAGTTACTTGGGGTGGCAAAGGAAGGAAAGAATCCCTGCAGGAAGACAAGTTTTCTTCCCTTAAGAAATCTGCCTGACCAACCAGACAAGGTGCAGCCCACACCTTCTGGGGCTGCTTGGCAGAAACCAGCAGAGGAAGGTGTAAGTGTGCAGGGCAGCAGCTCTGGGGCATGCTCTCACCTGCTTTTTGTCTTGCTAAACACAAAGGGGAAGCACAAGGGAATGGACAACCCTACCTGAAAGGAAGGGTTTGTGTACTGAGAAATCCCAAATGCTTTGCAAACTTAAATGAGCCAGGAAGCAGGGTCTGTACAGGGGCACTTCAGCATCATTCAGATGCAGTCACCTCTTCTGTGGAGGGTGGGCAAACATTTAACAAGGCCCAAGAGCAGCTCAAGCTTTGAATAAGAAGAGAAGGAAAGAAAAGTGCCAGCTTTAAAATGTGGGATTAAACTGTAAATGTCTGCCTAGAGGCTGGCCACCACTGCCTGAGGATATGGATGGCTCCTCAGGGATTGCAAGAAGAGGAGATTTTGCATCTGGAACACAAGTTCTTCTATCTCCCAAGTCTGGGCATCTGGCAGGTGAAGGGTGGGGTCAAACTTTGGCTTTTCAATTCAAGTTTGGGTCAATGAAGATAAAATATCAGTTGGTTGGCCAGGCACTGGACTAAAACCAGCCTCAGTCATTTGCCAAGTCATTTACACCCTGTCCTTGCTTTCCATACTTCACTACTAAGTCCAAAGAAGGCAGATTACTCATTTCATTTTCTACCTCTGCCCACAATAATGTTAACATAAGACTGCAACTGTCTGGATTAACAGCTCCCAAGGAGTCTACTTACAAACATTCATCAAACACCTGCTTCAAATGCTATTTAACTATTAAACTAGAAATATCACCAAGCCTTTTGGTTTAAACTCACAAAGCCTTCCTTACCAAGGAGCAACACTGCATTTTGCCTGCTGGTGGCAAAGCTTCCAAACATTGTGAAAAGCCAAAGAGGGGAAGTCAGTAGCCAAGTAAGGAACTCAGTTCTTTTCTTCACAAGTGTAAAATACTTCTGTGAAATTAAGTTCTCCCCAGACCAGAACTTTGACAACTGAGCTACAAATCCAAGTAACTGGGAAGTAATGAAGGAGAACTAAGAAGTATTTTTTCAGCTTTAAAACTACTGGTGGTTAAAAAAAAAGGCAAATGCCACCACTTTTATCAGCAAAACACTTCCTTGCTTTCTCTTTTTCAAGTCATGAATAGGATCATGACCCTGACACCTATGAGCTAACTGGAAATTCTGCCTTTTTTTTTTCTTCTTTAAAAGCATCTGAAATAATCTATATCTGTGGCTGTCATGCTGCTGTAAATGGATCTCTGGGAGTCAATGAACTCTTTCTACCAGAGTCAAGCAAAGTGAGTGGGGGGAAAAATAATAATAAATAAAATCATATATGCTCTCCAGGTATTTGCAGAGTTAATATCTCTGGGCCTGAACCTGTTAGAATTTTAGATTAGGAACCTGAGAACCCTGGGGCTGCTTAGCCTGGAAGAGGGGATCTGCTTAGTGTTTAGCAGGAGCTAAAAGGTGGGGGCAAGAGGCTGGGGCCAGATTCTGCTCACTGGTGCCCAGGGCCAGGCCAAGGGCCACTGGGCACAAACTGGAAGCCAGGAGGTTCCATCTATAACACAAGGAGAAGCTTGTTTGTTGTGAGGGTGTTGGAGCCCTGGCCCAGGCTGCCCAGAGAGGCTGTGGAGTCTCCTCCTGGGGAGAGATTCCCAAGGCAGCTGGAGGTGACCCTGGGCAAGTTGCTGTGGGTGCCCTGCTGGAGCAGGGGGTTGCACTGGATATCTCCAGAGGTCCCTTCCAACCCAACCACGCTGGGATTTAGTGAAGCCAAGAAGGTGTTTACACTACATACACCACTACACACACTGTAAATGGGATCATTTCCACCAAGTTTACACTTGTTTCAAAGAGATCCAGAGATCCCAGTCACTGCTATTCCTGACCCAACCTGAAACACAATTCCCTTTTGCTCTCAGATGCATTTGCTTCCACCTGTATTCCCTCATGGCTAGAAGCTGCTGCAGCTAGCACACCAGATGCCTCAGCTCCTCACTGAAAAATATGCATGGAAGAAACAAAGAAAGTCCCAATACATACAAAAGCCATAAATGTATTCACCTCAGCTCACAACTTCCTTGGCAGGCTTTGTAAATGAGATGAATGTTTGACAGAGCAGGGCACAGAGCTGAAGATGAGGGAGGGGCTAATTCCAGACGCTAGGGCTCTCAAAGAGGCAGGTTCTCAGCAGACATCTGGCTCAGGCTGAGCTCTAGCCAGCTCGGAGCGTTTCTGGTGATCTCATGGATGGCAGTGTGACAGAGAACAGAGATGATGGCTCACACTAGCAGCTCCAAAACGTTCAGAATCTTGCAGGTTAAAGCCAGAGCTCTGAATTGCAACTGAAGCCAACAAGTACTGCAGTGCATTCTTCCAGGATTAATATCACATGTTGGCTTAAAATCTAGGGGCAAATTAGCAACTGGATTTGCCTGGACCAAAGCACATCTGAGTTTGTGGCAGGCTGACATTTTCACTGGGTTCTGAATCAGGTCTGGAGTCTGCCACCTCTACCTTGTTCTTCCAAACACAAGCCAAATACATGAGAAAAGAGGATAAAATATCATCCACTTCCTCCTTTGAAAATCCCTGAGATTCAGACATATCTCCAGATAAATACAAGGTGAAGAACCTGGTCTTGTGATCCCCAGTCCCCAAATCTACACACACAGGTCTAAAAATGTTACAATCCAGATCTCCAACAGCTTATGTTCTCCCTCTTCCCCCACCCTCGGCCAAATTCCTTCTCTTTCTCTATCGCCCACACAAGACTCTGGGCTTTAAAAGAACTCTGCGTTTCCACTACGGTCTTCATTTACAGATTTCTGTTTGCTTTCCCCTCCTGCACTCTCTCAGCCTCTACAATCACATCCAGAAGTGCTTAGCTTTGCACACTTTGCCCCACTAACAGCATTCATCCACACAAAAAGACTTAATCTCATGTAAAATTATGCACAATCGAGCTCCTTGGCCACCTGAATTCCTTTCAAAGGGTTACACCACACAGAGCAATTTACAGAAGTCGCAAAACAAGCCCAGAATCCAAGTTTACTTCTACAAAGCTTCCTCAGGACAAATTGCTCAGTCTCAAAACTGAGAGACAACCTGACATTTAACAAGGGTGTAACTTCAGGTTAAACAAATCAAATGCTCAGATTACCCACGAGTATTTTGAAACCTGCTTTGGTTTTCAGCTCCAGACAAAGAATTGAAAGAGGGAAGTTCTTCCTGGAAAAGAAAGTAGTGGCTGAATCCAAGAGAAGCTTAAATAGTTGAAAAAGAAGAGCTAAGAGAAGACCAATCATCTGGGTAATGTATTTTCTGAGAACATTCCCTTTAAAAGATTGGAATATCAGAACCAAAATATTGGTCAAAAGTTTATCACACCCTTGACAAACTTATTCCAGGCCTGTAATTACCTGCATTAACATCACCCTGCCAATGGAAAGTGATTTTATTAAGAGCCACGGATACTTATTAACATTCCTACAGGAAGCTAGCAGAAGTCACACGTGCAGCAGGCTGGGTCCTGCACTGTTCCACGGCGAGACTGGCGTTGAATGGCAGAAAGGCAGAGAAACACATCCTCCTCCTTATCCTTCTTCTTCTTCTTCTTCTTCTCCTCCTCCTCCTCATTCTTCTTCTCCTCCTCCCGACTACCACGCATGTTTCACCCCATCAAAACCCCCAGGCCTGGCTACAAAAGGCCGGAGAAGAGCCACTCGCCCAAGTCTGTGCCCCTTCCCAGAACTCAGTGCCTAACCCCGACCACCGTGGGCCTCCTCCAGCTCCATCCCCTCAGCTGGCAGCTCACCCCCAACCCTTTAAGGGCCTCTGAGAGGAGCGCAGCGCTAGGCCCAACTCCCTCAAGGAGCCTCCATTTCCTCTCCCGCCCAGCGGCACTAAGGCTACCACAGCACCAGAACTCTCCGGGGAGGAACAGGCCAGACCTCCCCAGCCCCACACACTCACCAGCTTCATGCTTCACCCGGTTCTATTTACGGGGACAATCCTGCCCTCACCTTCCTGCCCTCTCACCCCACGGTACCGCGCCGCAGAGCATCATGGAAGTCGTAGTCCCGCCGCCCGCCGCCCCCCGCCCAGTGTGAGGTCATGGCCGATCCCTCCCGGTGTATGCTGGGAGTGGTAGTCCTCGTCCGGCGGATCCCATTGGCGGGCCGCTGCCGCGGGGCATGCTGGGAGTTATAGTCCAAGGTCTAGGCCTCTCGCCCTCACCCAAGGGAGGAAAGAACTACAAGTCCCAGAGCCTCACAGCGGCAGCAGGTGGGAGCTTGGATGTTGATATCAACATGGCGCTTGTCAGACAGACAAAGACAGTCAGTCTGGTGTGATTGAGCCAAGGGAAAAAAAAACTAAGCCCAATAACCAGAGGGAGCGAGCGAAGAGGAGAGGCAGGCGGGGAGAGGGGTTCTTGTCCCCAGGGGAGGCTGGGGAGGGAGCTCGGCGGCTGAGGGATTTCC
>VWZX01005383.1:1037733-1155715 GCA_013399015.1 Galbula dea
GGTGGGTGGGCTGGAGGGTGGTGGGAGGGGGAGCGGGAAAGGGGGTCCCCCCTCAGCCGGCTCCGCGGCTGCCTGCGGGGGAGTTGAGCCGAGCCAGAGAGCGGGTTCCCTTCGCAGCCCTTCGGGATGTGCGTGAGGAGGGGAAAGCCGGGGCGGGGGGCGGACAGGGGCAGCCCCCTCAGCCCCTTCTCAGCTCCGGACTCGGCCGCTCGCCGGTAGAGTTTGAGGAGAGGCTTTGGGTGGCTCCGCATATCTTCGGCAGTGGAGGAAGGTGTCTTCGGGAGGCTGTTGCGGGGTCTGGGGGAGGGCAGGGCAGGGCAGCCTCTGGGTTTTTGAAGAGGAACCTTCCGTCGTTGTTCCTGCCGTGTATTTATTTATTCTGAATTTTCTTTTATTTTTTTTTCCCCGCCTTTCTCTCGGCTCTGTGGCTGCGGAGTCCCCTCAGCCTGGGTGGGTGCTTTCTAATTCTGTTTTGTGGTGGTGTTTCGGTTCTGTTCGCCTCTGAGTTTGGGGCTGGGCTGGTGCGAACCCCAGCGTGGCTGAGGTCGGAGTGGACCACCCCTACTGCCTGTCCCCCGGACCCCGGAGGGGCTACCCCGGCCCGGCCCTGTGGTACCTTGGCCGGGGAAGGCAAAGGAAGGAAAGAGGCTCCGACCCTGCGGGGATAGGGCTTGGTGAGCTGTGAGAATCGTGCCCGGCGTCGAGCCCCTTTGCCAGTGAGCGTGCGAGGGGTCCGGAGGCTCATTTATAGAGTAGCCTCGGTGCTTTGTGCCTCTGGAGGTGGGAGGAACTGGTGCCCCAAAGCCCGCTGGATCCCGGGGCTGGGAGGCTGCGCGACGAGGAGGGTGAGATCTGTTGCAGCTCTCCAGGACTGGAGAGTGGGGTTTTGGGGAGGGCAAAGACGTGAAATCCGGAGGGTGTCTTGTTGCTAGAGAGTTTAACACGGGAACGGGTGGGGGAGGAGGAGGAGGACCCGGAGGGAAGTCTTTCTCAAAATGTGTGAGGAGAGCTTGGGTGGGGTGTCATAGGCTTGTTTATTTTGTACTTCTTGGGAGGAGATGGGGAGAGGGAGTAAAGGCTTTTGCAGCCGTGCCCGGGATCTTTTCTTTCGGCAGAACAGCGTTTGACCCCGGGACCGGTTGAAGGAAGTGGCAGGGAATGTCGCTGACCTGTTTTTGCTCCGGTTCGGGGTTAAAACCAAACCAAGAGGGAAGTGTTTTTAGGTGCAGAATACATTCGCGAGACAGACCCAGCCGAGTTCTTCAGCCTCAGTTTTGTCGACGGTTGGGGTTGGTTTTTTCAGTTGTAAGAGCGTCTCCTGGTATGTTTGCAGAACACTTCTTCGGGAAGGAATTTTTTCTGTGCGATAGGTTTGAAAAAGCCTTGCTCGTGTTTGCTGGTTTTGCCAGTCCCTTCGTGTTAGGGACAAAAAAAAAATAATGCTTTTTTTGGGGGGTGGGGAAGGGAGAAGGAAGAGGAAATGAGGATTGTGAGGATGTCTGCTGTTTGTCTGTGGAGTCGGATATAGCTCAATTTGTTCTCCTGCTCAAGTAACGTTGAGACGACAGATAAGTGGCTTTTAAGTACAAAACGTATATGAACAAAGGCTGGAAAGGTTTTGAACTTTGTAAGGAGGAAAGCTTTAAGCTGGTGGCTCTAGCGTTTGCGAGCACCGTGCGAGCAGGTCTGATGGACGCTAGCTACGTGCCCCTGCTTCAAACTACTGGGGATGGAGAGAAAAGAAAGTGGTGGTGGTTAGGGAATAAATAAACCCCCTGCAATTTGCATGAATGATACCACGTAAAATATACCGTGTCGGAGAGGAATTGTGCTCTGCAGACGACTCGTAGGCTGGCAAAACCCTGAAGTGCCTGCTTTCGTCCCGTGATATGACTAGCTCATTTCTGCAGGGCTCATCAGGTACAGGCTCTGCTTCCTTCCTGGGATGGTGCAGCTGGCATTTGATTTCCTCCGTGGATAGGAGAGGAGGAGTCCTGGGCAGGGTGGTTTTTTTTTTCTTTCCCCTGAGATGATTGCATTTTCTTTGGCCTTACTGTACCCTGCCTGCCTCATTAGGAGGAACTGCATCTATATTTATTTACCATTATTGTACCATGCCCCTCGGGATGTCGGGTGTAGTTTGGAGTAGGTACATATGGATTTATCACTCTTAACGGTCCTTTTTTTTTTCTCCCATCATGCTAGGACCAAATCTGTCAGCAGCAGAGAACAAACTTAATTTATTTCTGTGTTTTGCGTCTCCCTTTTTTGCCATTTCTCTTCCAGATTGATAAGAAAAGATCTCCGAGATGCAGATGGGGGAGGGAAGTAAGAGAGAAGTGGGAAAGGGATGGAATATGTTCTCTGGGCAGGGATGCATTTGCTATCTGTGTGTTCTTGGAGCAGCTGGCTCTGGGAAAGAGCAGGGTTTGATACTGCATCTGAAAACTGGGCTTTGAGGAATGTTCTTTTCCCTTAAGTGGAGATTCCTCTTTAGCCCCATGACAGCCACAACTTTTTCTGTAGGGCTGACAGAATTGTCTGACGAGCCTGGGCATGAGACTAGGAACAAGGAACTTGTGTTTTACTCAGCAATGTCTGTTCTTCCTCCTGTCGTTCCTCTAGCACCAGAACAGGCATCAGCATTTTTACTCCTGTGTCATCCAACTGTTCAGAGCAGGTCTAGACGACATTGTGGTATGCAGACTGGCAGCTGTGTTAGAGGAATGCTACCATAGGTGAAAAGGCAGGAATTTGAAAGAGGGGTAAGGGCATTTTGAAGAAAATCCTGTGTGGATGAGGCCTGTTTATCTCTGTAACTCCTTTACTGAGCAGTCTTGAGCAATTCCTTTCTATTTGTTGACCTCTCTAGAAAAGGTGCATTTCTCTGGTGTTGTGATTCTGAGAATTCCACATATTAGTAACCAGTGTCAGCTGCAGAGAGCTTGCATCTGAGGCAGCTTCTCTGTGGCTCTTACTGATCTCTTTAAAAAGCAGATGGAAAGTTCACAGCCAGCCAGTGGTTTGAAAATGAAATGATTATTGAAGTGTTTTTAGTGATCATCCAGAAGTTCATGGAAGGGTTTGGTATATTTTTTTCATCAGTATCTGGAGCTAGGAAACCAGTGGGGTTCTGACACTCACTTCTTAAACTGATCTTAGCTGTAATAAAATGAATTTGAATGGAGCAGGCATTGGATTCTGCATGCACGTCCTCCTGGGATTGAGCTTTAATTATACCTGTGCTCATAGCAGTGTTTTGTGGGTTATCAATGAAGTGAGACCAATGTCATGATTAGAGGGGGATTTTTAGGGGGTAACGAGGAGAATCTGACTTTTGGGGGGTCTGACTCATGCCCCCAAAGGTGGTTTTATGCATAAGATTAGTAATAAACTGTATTTTAGCATTCTAATACTCCTGTGTTGACTGAAGCTGCCTTCTGGCGTGTGTAAAATTAGGATGGCTGGGTAGCAAAGTGTAGGGAGAGTTCATATTTGAGCACTCAGTCATGCAAATGGATTGTATGTTAGCTAGGAATGCAATTTCCAGTATTAATGCTACAGATAAGTGTTTTGACAAATGCTTTTAATTTGGGGATCAATACAAAAAAGAATAACAGGATATGAAAAGAGTTCTTTTTCATTTTGCAGGTGGCAAACCGAAGTGTAAAGGGATTCACTTGCCCAGGTTCCTACATGGAGCCTGCAGCACCAGCTGGTAATCAGTCTGTGATCTCCAGGGTTTGTAGGGCTTTAGCCAGTTTTATTTCCTCCTCTCATTAACTGGCTAATTTCCACCTTTGGCAAATAACATCTAGAGATTATTTTTTCTTTCCTCTGGTTTCAGGCTTCGTAGCCTGAAGGTTTTTCATTTGCAGTCAAGCCTTGAAAACACAAGGTTGGGAAGCTTGGTCTGAACAGCACCTCCCTGACATATGATACTCTCTTGAAACAGCCTCTGACAAGTGAACCCTCTCATTGAAATCATGTGAGGAATTTTATTACTCAACTCTGAAGATCTTCTGGGGGAAAGGAGGTTGCAAACTATTAACTATGTTGTCTTCGTTGCAAGCTGGCACAGAAAATGTTCTTATGTATTGAGGCAGTCATGTGATCCACAGCGAGAAGTAGAGAATGGGCTTTGCAGTTGCTGGCCAACTGAAAATTTCATCCTGTAACTGTGAGAAACACATTTATTTTTGTCTCGTGCCTGCTAAAAGGAGATAGATTTGCTTGAAATCTGGTCTTTCTTTAAGCATTGTATTGTTTGATTTCCTTCCCCTCTCCTCTTCGCTTGTCTAGATGCTGGCCCAGGGGTAGCTCGTGACTGTCAAGTCATGTGCGGCAGCTTTTAGGATAGACAACGTTAAAAAAGTAGATGGTGTTTGGGATGCTTCTGGTGTTTGCTGTTGCACTTGGGTTTCCCAAAAGCTGGTTGCCCAGGCAGGCTTCCTGCATAATGTGCTGCTGAGCAAAGTGCTCCTTTCACAGTTATGAAACTGCTGCTATCGCAATTACTGCATCGTAAAGCCTAACCTAATCAGAAGGGATCGATTTATGGCCAGAACTTCTGTGCTGTGCTAGCGGAGTAGGGCTCTGATGTTTCACATTTGATTCATTATGGCTGAGCTGCTGCCCTTCTCCTTTACTATGCCATGATAAAATAATACTTTGTACCTTCCTTTGTAAATCTTTAAGTGCTTTACAGAGGTATCAGGATTCTGCGAATGGAGGAGCTGAGGTGGAAGGGCCAAGTGACTGGCTTAAGGTCACGTATTGAGTCAGTGGCAATTTGAACGTGGCTTGTCTCTGGTCCCCAGCTCTTGCACTTCCACATCTGTGAGATGTTAATTTATATTAACCATAGAAGGCCTCTGTTGGCTGGTCAGATAATGTGCTCGAAAAGAAAATGTAAATCCATGAGATTTCCTTACAGTGACGGGAGGATTTCCCATGTTCTGTTGACTTCTGTGGTTTGACACTTGTCATCCTTTTGTCATCCTTATTTATTGTTAGTTTTGCTGCTTTTAAATCCATTAGATTTCTTCCCCCACTCCTCTGTCAGGCTGAAAGTGCTACAGGGCTACAATTTCTCATGAGACTGTCAAGGATGCCCCTTTTTCTTGTCTAGAATTGTACAATCATAGACTGGTTTGGGTTGGGAGGGACCTTAAAGATCATCTAATTTCACCCCCCCCGTCACGGGCATGGATGCTGCCCACTAGACCAGGTTGTCCAGGGCCACATCCAAGCTGGCCTTGAATGCTTCCAGGGCTGGGACATCCACAACTTCTCTGGACAACCTGTTTCCAGTGCCTCACCATCCTCTGAGTAAAGAATTTCTCCCTAACATCGAATCTAAATCTTTCAGTTTAAAACTCTTCCCCCTTGTTGTGTCACTGTCTGCCTGTGGAAAAAGTCTCTCTCCCTCTTTTTTATAAGCTTTCTTTAAGTATTGGAAGACCACAAGAAGGTCTTCCTGGAGCCTTCTCTTCTCCAGGATGAACAACCTGCAGAGAGGCTGTGGAGCCTCCTGTAGGGGAGGCTCTCCATAGCCTTTCTTCTCCTTCATTTAATAGGAGTTTTTCAGTGTTGAACCTGAGATCTATCTGAGGAAAGCACATGCATCTTCCTTATTTGTTTTGATTCAGCCCTAGGTTAATGCAGACACCAAAAGGTTGAGCAATGACTGTTTCAATGTGCTTTTTGAAGAAATAATATCTTAACTGGTTACCTGCCTGTGTGCACATTTCCCTTTCCCGGCTGCATACTTACTTACTCCCAAGGACGGCCCTTCATCAGGTGGTCTGGATGTGTACACCTAAATGACTTCTTGTCCCAGGGCTTGACAAAGACCTGACTTCACTTGTGTGTCCCTGGTATGCTGCTTCCAGACGTCGGATGGGTGGAGTGGTGTTGCCAGATCTCGTGAAGAATTTTCTTGCAGCCCTGAGGAAACAAATTTTATTACCTGCTTCATGCATAGAGGTGGCATTCTTTTCTTCTTCATGCATCCAGAGTGTCTTTTTAGGCTGTGTTAAATTTACATGTACACAATTCACTGCTGTGATGGTAGATGAGGTCTTAACATTGGGCTAAGGAAGTGATTTGCAAAGGCATTAACTATGTTTTACTCTGCCCTCAGCCGAGTCTCACTTCCCCTGAATTCCTGGCATCAGTTTTTTCTTCCCACTCTTGAACTTAATATTTAAGAAGCTTGATTTTTTCTTTTCACTTTCTTAGTGAATTACTGACTTGTAAGTTCAGAAGTGAAACACCAACTCCTAGTGCAACAATAGTGCAGGCTGTTCTTTCAAGGGGCCTTGGGAACAGCCGGGTTTGTTCTCCTGATAAGCCTATCCCTATCAATTGGGAAGTGTAGCATATAGTCATTTCCTGCATTTTGAGCTGCCCATTTCTTCTGAGCTCTGAAGCAAGCACTGAATCTGCTTTTTGTTCTTCCAGTGGTACTGTAATACTAATGGCAGCAAAAAGCATTTAGTTAGTTCATAAAATACAAGCACTGTTTCTGCTTGGATATTTCTTCTGACCTTTATTTTGGACAGTTTCTCTGCCATGATCAGATTCTCTGATTACAATGTCAGCTTTCACTAGAAATCTCTTTGTGATTTAACTGGCAGGATTTGGGGGTTTGAGCAACTGGGTATGGAACAGCTCTGCCATGTAAGGGCTGACATGTTGAAAAGGAAAGTTCTCCCTGGCAGTGAGATCGTGCTGGGTTCTCATTTCTAGGCTCTGCCACAGGTCTTCCTTTATGACCCAGGGCTAACTTCTTGACTTGCCTCTGTTCCAGTGTGTAATGTGAAAACAATCCTTTCAGGGTTGTTGAGATGCTTTTGCATTTGTAAAGTATTTGAGGATTCTTGGCTGGGTGGTTGTGCATGCTACTGCTCTCAGTAGTATAAATGTGAATGTCCTAAGTGTATTTACACAGAATAAGTACTGGTAATTTCAACTAATACTGGTTTTTTTTCATGCCACAGATGGGAGAGGTAAGTAGCTGATCACAGTTTTCTTCAGCATGGTTTCCAGCCATCATAGTTGGTCCTGGGGGCTCCATCTGTTTGCTGGAGCAGTGCTGGTCAGGGATAAGTCCAGCAGGCTGCTAAAGAGGGAACTTGCTGAACTTGAAACTTAGTCCTCCCTCTTTAATTTCCTGGTCTATAGAAGTAAAATGATGTTAACATCTTGGAGATTCATAACATTTAAGGCAAGAAGAGACAATTAAATTGCCTCCTCTGATATGTTTTATATGCTTTGTATCCCAAGCCTTTAAAGTTTAATCATTTACTCTGCAACTGAGACCAGTAACTGATGTTTGGCTAAAAACGATTTGAAAGCTTTCCTGCTTTGAGTGTCCATTGTTGGTAATTTCAGACTCATCACTTCTCTGGGTAGTTTGTGCCATCTCACTGTTAAAAATAAAGTGGCTGATTTCTAATTTGAATTTGTCTGAGTTCAGCTGCTGGTTCTTGTTAGGACTTTCCTGACAAGATTAGAGCCCTTTAGTACCCAGGACTTTCTTGCCATGGAGGTACTTACACTCTGTAATCAAGTTACTTGATTGATAAGGAAAGAGAGTTGAGCTTTTAAGTCTCACTCTGAGGCATTTTCTCCAGCACTCAGATCACCCAGTGATTCTTCATGGTCTCTGTTTATTTTTAACACTGTGGAAGCCAAAAAAGGTGAATGTTGCAAGCCTGTGTCTGAAGCATACTGGGTACTGAGGTGTGATAGCCCTTCTGCTGTGCAGCCATTTGAAGGGTTCACAGGAGCTCTTTTGCACAGGGAGATCCTGTTCCTGAGGCCTCACTGCTCTGACACCCAGATTCTTTTTAGCCAAGTCTGCCAGCTACTAGTTACAATCTGCATTTTGTAGATTATAAATTTACCATTGGAGTCAGACCTGTTTTGCTTTTGGGAGTTAATGGAGATATTCAGGCCTCTTTCTCTTGCTGTAATGTGTTGTTCTTACAGTCCTGATGTCAGTCACAGATTTTTATCTGCAGTGATAAAAATGTTGAACTGCATCAGACCTTAAATTTAGTGACAAAAAAATTAGCATGATGCAATCCCAGGAAGTAGATTAAGAACTGGCTAACTGACAGCTCTCAGAAAGTACCAGTCGATAAGGAGCAGCTGATGTGGATTTCCACTAGCTCCAAAGTACTCTCTGCCTGTACTTTCTCCTGTTATGCTACATCTGGAATCTAAAACAAAGTTAGTCCTTTATCAAGACATTTGTCAGTAAGACATGCTGACTGACACTACCTGTATCCCTGGTCTGTAATTCTTTACAGGGGGAAAAAAACCCCTATGTATGTGTGTGTGTGTGTTTTGCTTGCATTGGTAGCCAGCTGACCACCTTACAGGTCTCAAGATTTGCTCTGTCCCCTTTTTGAGCATTATAGAAATGCTTATCAATGTCTAAAGGGTGGGGGCAAGAGGCTGGGGCCAGACTCTGCTCAGTGGTGCCCAGTGACAGACCAAGGGGCAGTGGACACAAGCTGGAACCCAGGAGAAGCTTGTTTGTTGGAGCCCTGGCCCAGGCTTTGCAGAGAGGCTGTGGAGTCTCCTCCTGGGGAGAGATTGCCAAGGCAGCTGGAGGTGACCCTGGGCAAGCTGCTGTGGGTGACCCTGCTGGAACAGGGGGGTTGGGCTGGGTGATCCCCAGAGGTCCCTTCCAACCCCAACCATGCTGGGATTTTGTAATTAGCACTAACATGAACATCCACCTGGCCAGGGGTTTTCCCCTTGTTTTCTAGAGAGTCCCTCATTCAAAAAGGGGGGGAAAAAAAACCCCAAAACCTCCAGAACACCCTACAAGACTACAAAAAGTCCTCTTCAGTGCATGTTTATCAGGCTGATTTAAATGTTTCCCTGCTAATGGAATTGCTGAAAGTCCTCTTTTATTCCTGGTGAGTTAGAAAGTTGTTCATGTGTTGCCCCAGTGTAACAGAAGGCTTCACAGTAATCTCAGTGGATCTCCCTTCCAGTGTTATTTTATTTGGTTTTTATATCTTGACTCTGGCACTTTGGTTTGTAAGAGGAACATCCCAAGACCTGTTGTTCCTGAATACCTGGGGGTATAAAATGGGGCTGTTTTTAGGGCTGCCATGGTGCATCTGCTGGCAGGTTGCATGGCATTGTGGAAGTGAAGACACTTTTGAATTATCCTTCAGTTCATTTCATGGGTATTATTCTCATAAATATTGGTGTCACTCCTCTGTCACACTCAAGTAAATTCTGTTTTATTCATAGCAACGTGCCTGCTTGCTTTTTGTTAAGAATGCAGTTGCCTTCAGGTGCTGTTTCCTTGAATTTCCCTTTTCCTGTCTCAAACTGATTTAGCTTTTACTCCCTTCACGTTACAGCTATAATCAGCAGTGCCCAGGAGTGGCTCTTTCTGGAGGAGAGGTAGTATTTTCACCATTGCTTTTTAGGACACTGGATAATATGGAACCTGGAAACCCAACCTCACTGAAATGCCACTTTCAGTGAGTGTGGTGGGGTTTTGTGTGGGTTGTGAAGGACTTGCTCCCTGAGAAAGTCTCTGTATTGAAACCTGCAAATTCCAGGCAGATCAAATGCAAGGAGGTCAGGCCAGTATCTCAAGCTGGAGATGTCTGCTTCCTTTCTGGCTCTGCAGTGGGAAACTTGCCACAGCGATAGGCTTTGAGGAGAGAGTGGGAAAGGGGAAGAAAGGGAAGAGGACTGAGGCACAGCATCTTGAGGGCTGGCAAAGATACTGTAAAAGAAGTTATGCCTCTTCTAGTGCTTGCAGCCTGACCTGTGGCACTGTGGAAGACTAAGGCAAGTAATAGAGACTCCAAAACCTGCTGGTTTGTTGGCCAAAAGTTATTTCTTATAATGCTGTGAGCTTAGCCAGTGGCTTTCCTGCCTCCTGGCTAAATCAGTATCTGATCTTTCTGTTCCTGGGCTCTCTCCTTGCCGGGGTTGTTTACTGACTGAAATTGGTTCCATATGGCTGGGATGTAGAGCTTGATTCCATTAAACGTGGCGTTTTCCTGGGGCATTGCAGCACTATGGAAAGTTCATCTCTCTTGCTCTCCATCCAACCTCCCCTTCCTCCAGAGGACTATGGGTTTGGAATGTGTAACTTGTTTGGCTATTGTCTTCCCTCTCCCTCTGAGGTGTGTGGAATGGGAAAACTGGGATCCTGTTCTTCTGGGGTCTCTGGGTTTGATTTCTGAGGTGAGTTAATTTTGCTGCTAAAAACTAAATTGCTGATCAAATACTTAAGAGTGGTTGCAGTTTGGGAGCATGACTGGAGCCTGGGCCCCAGTGTGTTAAGCACTGAACAAGTATGCAGACAAGAGATAGTCTCTGCTTCCAAAGAGCTTATTGCCCATCAGGACAGTCCATTTAGCTTCTATTTGTTTACACTGATGATCAATTTAAATGCCACTGCAAGGTGGTGTTAAAATTCCTGTGCTTGGATGCTTCAGGATGCTAAAGGGCCAGATTCACCACTTACCTCCAGCCTGGAAGCTATGTCTAGTTTGCAGAAAACAAGTCAGTTTAATAGCAGATGGATGAATCTGTATATGGTCAACAGAGTGTTGGCTAAATGAGCTAGTAAGAGCCTTAGTGAAGCATCTCCACCTTCTCTTTTAGAAACTTGAGTTTATAACCTGCCTTCAAAATTTGGGGTTTGTTAAAAATGCTTTTCATTTGGCTATGTTCAAATCTATAGATAGTGTTTTCTTCAGCCTGAGCCTTCTGAAATGGAAAGCCTACCTTTCTTGTAGTGTACCTAAACAGAACTTAGGTAAGGTGTTTTTCTTGCCAGTATCTCAAACATAGCCAAACCAGTGAAGGGATGGTAGTCATTCTTGGCTGAGCACCTGGAACCAGAGTCTGAAGCAGTAAACCAGCCTTTGACAGAAGTAGCCTCTTCTGCATGTGCACAGAGGATATTTTCTTCATTTCTGCATATTCAGATAGTTCAGATCACAGACTATTTAATTCAAAACTGAGAAGCCATTTGGGAGCTGTAAATGCAGAAATGCTTGTTTTCCTCCCCTAGCATAAGGTGGAGAAAAGAACAATGAGCAGAGAGATTCACCAAGACTGAAATCTTTCCATAGAGGACACAGCAAGGTTCAATTCACTTAATAAAGAGAATTCATTTGTTTTCACTAAAGCATTGTAAAATGCAAACCATGTTGCCATAACCCTTTTATGTGCCCAGTGCATAGGATGTATCATTCAAGATTAATAAAACTGTAATACATAAAACCTGGCATTTTAAAACTGTTTTATAAACAAGCTGGCTAATAACCCAGGCTGGAAACTGAAGCATAGGTACCTTGGTGAGGCCTTTGCCTTGTTAGAGTGTGAAGCTCCCTCCTTCCTTTGTTTTTAATTGAATGTGAAATGAAAGCTTCAAGGAAAGAAAGAAACCTTCCTAACCATGGGGTATCCAGTGACTTGCTGGGTGGTGCAGGGCACTCTCTGGTGTTAGATATCTGTGAGGCAGGTTTAATCTGCAAGTTATTTAAATGTTCCTGATAATTTAGAGGTGTTTGACTGGACAGAATCCATTGGAGGCTAGGAAGATGCTGAGGGGACTGCAGCATCTCTGGCAGGAGGAAAGGCTGGAGAAGAGCAGCCCCACAGGGGAGCTGCTGAGCAATAGCTGAAGGCTGGGGGCCAGACTGTGCTCAGTGGTGCCCAGGGCCAGGCCAAGGGGCACTGGGCATAAACTGGAAGCCAGGAGGTTCCACCTGAGCAGGAGGAGAAACTAGTTTGTTGTGAGGGTGTTGGAGCCCTGGCCCAGGCTGCCCAGAGAGGCTGTGGAGTCTCCTTGTGTGGAGAGATTGCCAAGGCAGCTGGAGGTGACCCTGGGCAAGCTGCTGTGGGTGACCCTGCTTTAGCAGTGGGGTTGGACTGGGTGATCCCCATAGCTCCCTTCCAACCCCAACCATGCTGGGATTCTGTGACTAATGAGTTAGCAGGTGATTCTGTAACTGAGTTAGCAAGTAAAAGGAAGACTGACCATGAAGCTGGTGGCCATCTTCTCTGCTTGTCCCTTTTCTTGAAGGACTTGCTGCTGCCTAGTGCTTGCAGTAGAGGCTTGGAGGCACCTTGCTACAGTTGGGATATTACAAGTCTTAAACTTATGATCTGATGGAGCTGCCTCCCTTCAATCCACACCGAGGCACCTCACTTGAAACAGAAGGGTGGATTAAAACCCTTTCCTTCTCCTTTGTGTTTCTGCTTTCCATGGCTCCTTGTCCAGGGCACAGGGCTTTGTGGATCCATTGATAAAATGGCTGTAGACATTGTGAGAACTTTTCAGGAAAGGCTGAGAATCCTGCAGCAGGATATCTGCAGATCCTGCCTTGGCTGTAAGATCTTTCTGCTCCCTGTTCTGCAAAATGCTGTGGGAAAGACAGGCTGGAGATGCCTTAGTTTTCTGCTGTCCCTCACAAAATGCACTAGCTACATGCAAGCAGAAATGAAGATGAGTGCATTTAGTTTTCAGTGTTGTCATCTTCACAGAAAGGGCAAAGAGAAGATAAATGGTGACTGTCACAGACCTTGTCTGTTCTACTTCTTGCACGTCAGAGCTGCATTCTGCTTCCTAGGCAGTGGATGACCAACTAAAAACAAAACTTCACCTCTTACAATCCCTCCAAAGCTGCCTTCAAGGAGCTTATTTGCACTAATGAAGTTGAGTTAGTTTACTGGTTACTTTTCAGTGATTTCCTGAGCTGTTGAATGAAACAGGATGAGTTGTTGAAGTCTCTCTTGTGTATTTTCTGTGAGCTCAGATACTTCAATATGGAATATAAGTGTTACTGAATATCTTCCATTTCCATTAAATTTCAATGCCTTTAAGGGGCAAATCCTTAAACCAAGATGTAACTAACGTTAGAGGCTGTGGGAGTGTTCTCTGTTGGCTTTCACAAGAACTGAACTGGAACTATATTGAGGATGCTTTCTGGTTTTAATTAACAAGAGATCACTGAGTTCTAGGTCCTTTCATACGTAAGAATAATTAATTCTCCATTGTTTTTGCTTTTGACAGACTTTTACTGTCAACCTTCCAAAAGAGACATTAGCCTTTCCTCCAATTATTTGATGTAACAATTTACTACATGCACCCTTCCCCACACCCTTCACGGTAGAAGGCTGTTTCTGGTGTCCCCCTGGGTGCTGCTTCCCAACTCTACTTTGCACACTCTGTCTCTTCCAGATAAAAAACCTGCAGTGTCGAGACTGAAATGCTTTTATTCTCCTTCCCATCTTGAGAAAGTCCATAGGGCTGGCCTTGGAAGGAAGAGCATCAGTCAGATATGTTAAATAACAAGAGTGTGACCAGCAGTTCAAGGGAGGTTCTCCTCCCCCTCTATTCTGTCCTAGGGATAACACAGCTGGAGTCCTGGGTCCAGTGCTGGGCTCCCCAGTTCAAGAGAGCCAAGGAACTACTGGAGAGAGTCCAGCAGAGGCTGGGAAGATGCTGAGGGCACTGGAGCATCTCTGGCAGGAGGAAAGGCTGAGAGCCCTGGGGCTGCTTAGCCTGGAGAAGAGCAGCCTCACAGGGGAGCTGCTCAATGCTGAGCAAGAGCTGAAGGCTGGGGGCAAGAGGCTGGGGCCAGACTCTGCTCAGTGGTGCCCAGGGCCAGGCCAAGGGGCACTGGGCACCAACTGGAACCCAGGAGGTTCCATCTGTAACATAAGGAGAAGCTTGTTTGTTGTGAGGGTGTTGGAGCCCTGGCCCAGGCTGCCCAGAGAGGTTGTGGAGTCTCCTGGGGAGAGATTGCCAAGGCAGCTGGAGGTGACCCTGGGCAAGCTGCTGTGGGTGCCGCTGCTGGAGCAGGGGGGTTGGACTGGGTGGTCCCCAAAGGTGCCTTCCAACCCCAACCATGCTGGGATTCTGTGCAATGTCCTGCAAGTGACTGAATAAGGAGGTTGATCATTCAGTTTTCTTCTGCTGAGAATTCTTTCTGAGAACAGAGTGCAGGCTCAGGACCATGCTGCCAGTGCTCTATGACCAGAACATTTTTGGCTGCAGGGGGGATTTTTTTTTTCTTAGCTATTAAAGGGAGTAGTTATGACTTCTCAGGTTTATTTGTGTGGAGACCTTGCTTGGGCTGACCTCCTTAACTGTCCTGCATTAGTTTGGATGTGCTGGGTATGATCTGTGTGTGCTTACAGGCATTAAGGAGAGTCTTGGCCTGTGAGTGGTGTTCCCAGAGGCTAGAGAAACTGGAAGTAATGTGTCTACTTGCTCCTGCACCTTGAGTCTTTCTTGCCTGTTTCCCCTGTTCTTGGTGACTGTCTTTTTTATACCTGTTCTTACAACTTTTGGAGACATAGTTCCCAATGACAAGCTTAGCTTAAATCACGGTTTAACCAACTTTTCTGCTCAGGCTCTAGTCAGCCACCAGGCAAAAGTGATTTAGCAGTGTTCTCTCAGGTTCCTGAAGCCACCATGCCCTCACAGCTCTGGGACAGTTTGACAAGTCTTTGTAGTCCAGTCACTCCCCTAGCACCAACCTCTACTCAGGTGGATCATCCTGTGCTTGCACACTTGAGATTTGCATATGAAGTGGGGTTAGACCTGACAAGTTTGAGAGGTGCTATCCAACCTCCACAATTCTCTGACACCTTCAGATGAGGAAATGAAACAAATGGCTTTCAAATAGAGACATCCTTGTGCATTTCATCCTGTCCTCTTCTTTCTCTCCTTATTTTTGCAAGGTGAGCCTTTTAAAGCCTTTTCTACCAGTTCTTATAGACACATGACTCTCGTTGCATTTAACAGCATGGCTGGCACAGGGGGTGGTTAAAATCCAGTTGTTGACTTCGTGTTTTAAGTGTTAGCATTTGAAATTGTAAATTCAGGGAGGTTTCCTACATTGCTGCTCTTCCTCCAGAGCAGCAGTGGTGCATGCACACAGGACTGTGAAAAAGAAGGGGTGTATGTGATGGAAGTATGGCATGAAGCAGGGCTCTGATGTGCACTAAGAGCAGAGCTGTGCTGCTTTGGAGCTCTGAATAGAGGCAGCTAGAAAATAAAACTCACTGAAGAGTGGCAAAACACTGTAAAGAGGCTGAGTTCAGTTAAAGCCAGGTTTAATAAATGAATGGCTGTAGTGGCCAGATCAGAAGTTTTCTTTCTCTCTAGCACAAGACTAGATAACTACCAGTCCTGGATGCTGAGGGAAGCCTGTATAAGAACAGGGCAATCATTTGATAGCTCCCCAGCATAAGTTTGCAGTTATCCTCACTGTGTGCTTCAGGCATTGGGTATATCTTTTGTATCCCATCTTTTCCACTTAAGGAGAGGTCTAGGCATGTTAAATCCTTAATGGCCCATTTGTCTAGACAAACTGCCATCCAGAGCTGTGCTCATTGCAGTGTTTGCCACCTGCTTAATGTCTCATACCTGGAGGCTAGGTAGCCTTCGTGGAGTGAGGTGCTTTTATTAGTTCAGTTCCTTGTGAGCGAATGTCCTTAATTTAGAAATTAAATCACCTTTTTCTGGGTTGTCTTGTTTGCTTCATTCCTCTTTTTTTGGCATCCCTGTTCAGTCCAGTCCTGTGTCACTTGTGGCATGAACAGAGTCTTTTATCTGTGTGCTGGAGAGCAAACAATTGTCCCTTCTCCCCAGAGTTACCATCCTCATGGACCTGTTGACTGGGCTTCTGGCTTCATAACACTTTCCTTTGGTTCAGGTGAAGTTGGTTGGGATAACCTGGAGCCATATGTAACTTCATGCTTGATCTGGTCCAAATAGTTTTGCTGAAAGTGATTTAGGGAGTGCTGACACAAAGTTCTGTGCCAGCAGGAACTCTGCAAGTGCTCACTCCTGGCAGGAGAGGCAGGACATGCACAGGTTAGCTTTCTACCTACATACCTGCATGCAGAAAAACACATCTGTCTGTGTGCAGAGTGGCAGGAGAATTGCAGAACAAGGGCAGTGAGTGTTTTCTCTCCATTTTAGGTCATCTACAAACATCTATAGGACTCTCAAGTTACTGTTTAACTCCAGCTCTGTGTACTCTTCATACATAAGGACTAAGTCTGCTGTCATTTAGAAAAGAAAGGGTTTTTTCCTGACTTGTCAGTACCTTTTTGCTGCGGGATGATTGCTCTTTGGCTGTCATTTCTCTTAACTTGTAAAGCTGTCTCCAGTGTATGCAGGTTTATATCCCATTAGCTCACTCTTTCTCATGCTCATCATATTGCACTGCAATCATCTGGCCTCTTTTTTGCCCCCTAATACTGTTGGAGCTTTCTTTTAATACTGTATTTTCTAAAAAGCTTCCTATATAATGCTGCTGTGTGAGTCTGTTTCCTTGGCTGCAGTGGTCTTTGAGTCTTGAACAAGGAAATGCTCATTTTTCATTTCACTGGTTTTTTTGTCTAGAGATGTATTTGATAGCTTCAGTTTTTCAGAGCCTGTCTGCCTCTTGGTTTACCTAAACCACTTTTCTCTGTGAACAGACTGTTTCAGATGCTCTACAACACTGCTGATTCTTTAATCAAAGGGCAAAAGGAGCTGGCAGCCACTGCAAGTGAAGTTCCTATGAGTTTGCACCCTTGCAAGCAAAAGGGTTAATATTTTTCTCCAGATGTTAATCTGTTTCCTGCTGTTATTTCAATGTATGCATATAAAAAGATTTTGGTTTCTTTGTCCCTTTGTATTTCAGCTAGAAACTGTAATCTATTTGTGGTGCAGAGTAGAAAAGTATTTTTTTTTTTTAGTACTTCTGGTTTAACTGTTTCTCTGTAGAGGAAGGAAAAAAAAAATAAGAGATTGAGACATCCTTCTAGTGAAATATCAAATGAGAGGACCACAGCATCTGAACTTAGCATTGTCTCCATTAATGGGAACAAAGATGACAAAATAGATTGAATGGTCCCTTCCTGCCCCTGTTTTGGAGAGGAAAAGCAGTAGGCTGAAGAGAATAATCTGCAGATAAATGGCTGTGAGTGACATTTGCATTTCTCCTTGCACCCAGTTGGTAACAGTTGGAATGGGAATGGATTGGAAATGGCTTTTCTTCAGCTGAAATAAGTAGCATGCTTAGATTTTGTTGCTGCTGCTGATTTCCATCCAAAGATTTGTGTTTTACAGTTGGCATTAAAAATTTATGGGGCAACTTGAGATCAAAGCAAATAGATATTCTCTTTCTTATGTAATCTTGGGGTTTGTGCAATATATGCTTTGTATCCATACACTTTATGCATGAGTTCTTGTTCTAGCAAAGGCAAGCAGCCTTTAGGTTGTGCCCTTAGACCCAAGGTGTGGAAAACCAGGGTTCTAGCCCAGTGATGAATGGTGGGCTGATTCTGTCCTCTCATCTCCCAAGCAGCATCTTCTGAAAAGGAAGATCTCTCCTGAGGTGCTGTACTTACCTGTTTCCTAGTTGAAATCTTCTGTACTGTGCTTCCTACTGAGGTTTTGTCACACACTTCTTTTGTGTTCTGCATAACCTAGGTTTCCCACTGGTGTGCTGTACCTTGGACTCCTTTGCACATCACAGAATCCCTGTGTGCCTGGGGTTGGAAGGGACCTCTGGGGATCATCTAGTCCAACCCCCTGCTAAAGCAAGGTCACCCAGAGCAGGTTGCCCAAGATCACCTCCACCTGCCTTTGGGATCTCTGCAGAGAAGGAGACTCCACAGCCTCTCTGGGCAGTCATCTTCATGCACCCTGGAAGACCTTGGCTAGAGGAGCACGTCACTGGCTCATGGGGAACTTGTCCACAAGCACTCCCAGGCCCTTGTTACCACTCTCAAAAGCCTAGACCTGAAAACATTTCTGTGGATGATTCACCTTAATGTGACAGCTGATCACAGTCTCACAGTTAGGGCTGTAGCTGCAAGCAGGTTCCAGGAAGGGCACAACCTACCTTCCCTGTGGGCCTTCATTTGACTGCTGTGGCCACAGCAGCCTTTGCTCTGGGTAATGGGATCCTGATAAATGCCTTCTTGTTCATTCATATTTCCTCTCTGAGTATCTTCTTATCCTCCATTCCCACCCTGCTGCACAGAAAAACAAGCAGTCTATATTGGCATCTTGTATCAGCTTTTTAGGGTGTATTTTTAACATGTCAGCCTTGAGAACAATGTATCTAAAAATCTCAGATTTTACCAGCTCCTGCATCTCACTTTGGCAGTGAAGAGCTTGCAGATAGGAACCCTGAGGCTTCCAGTGTGAGAAGACAACTGAAAAACCTAGAATCACATGGTTTTTGATGGCCTGTGGTTGGTTGTATTCAGGCATCTCTCTGAGATTGACATGTGCCAGTTCATCCTCACTTTCTGTTCCACTTCTGACCTGTCCTGTCTCTACAGCTACAGCTGAGCTCTTAAGAGGAGCTGTTGCTTTTGCACTCGATGGGATTTTTGTAGGTGTGGCTACACCTTAGCTCTTGGTGTGCTGTTACTTTAAAGCACTGCTAAAAAGACTTGTAAAATGGGGGGGGGGGAAGGCAAATACCTGAAGAGTTGCTGGATCTTAAACATTAATCAGCCTGGTTTAAACAGCAAGCAAAGCTACAAGCATTCCTTCCTACCCAGCGTGCTTTCTTCTGTTCTGCTCTTGCAAAGTTGGTTCTCCAGGGGAAGATTTCAAGCTCCATAAGACTGTGTTCTTATATTAGTGTCAAGGCACAGGCTAAGATTATTTGTGTGACTGTGTAGAAACAGTTGCATTACCCAGGATTACTTTCATGCTTTCTCCCTCGGTGGAATTATGGCCTCATATTGCACAACTGCTTATCTATGACTCTGTTTATACATATCTGTATTTACAAACTCATACCAGGGAGCTCTTGTATGTGAGCTTCCATCCCAAGTGCAGGAGAAGTCAGTGTAAATGACAGGGACTTCCTAGGCTGTGTAGATGGTCAAACCAGTCCTATTTATAAGCATTGTGAAGAATATACAATAGTGTCCTCACAAGAGGCATGAAGAATATGCAACAGTATCCTCACAGGAGGGGTACAGTCAGACAGAGAGTTCCTATAGTTAATTGAGGTGATTAGTTCTGGGTTATTTTCATTTGAAGAGCAAACAGGTTCCTGCACCCTTGTAATACACACAGAATTGTGTTGTGGGAAGGAATAACCCCAGGGACCAGGGTGACCTGCTGGAAAGCAGCTCTGCAGAGAAGGACCTGGGAGTGCTGGAGGACAAGTTGACCATGAGCCAGTGATGTGCTCTTTTGGCTGGGGTGGTCTCCTGAGGTACATTAAGAAGAAGATAACCAGAACATCCAGGGAGGTTCTTCTCCCCTCCTACTCTGGAGTATTGGGTCCAGTTCTGGGCTCCCCAGTTCAAGAGAGCCAAGGAACTGCTGGAGAGAGTCCAGCAGAGGCTGGGAAGATGCTGAGGGCACTAGAGCATCTCTGGCAGGAGGAAAGGCTGAGAGCCCTGGGGCTGCTTAGCCTGCAGAAGAGCAGCCCCAGAGGGGAGCTGCTCAATGCTGAGCAAGAGCTGAAGGCTGGGGGCAAGAGGCTGGGGCCAGATTCTGCTCACTGGTGCCCAGGGCCAGGCCAAGGGGCACTGGGCATAAACTGGAACCCAGGAGGTTCCACCTGAGCAGGAGGAGGAGAAGCTTGTTTGTTGTGAGGGTGTTGGAGCCCTGTCCCAGGCTTTGCAGAGAGGCTGTGGAGTCTCCTTGTGTGGAGAGATTGCCAAGGCAGCTGGAGGTGACCCTGGGCAAGCTGCTGTGGGTGACCCTGCTGGAGCAGGGGGCTTGGACTAGATGATCCCCAAAGGTTCCTTCCAACCCCAACCATGCTGGGAATCTGTGAAAACTGGGGAGAAGTCCTAAACCAGATCAAGCCCTGCCACTGCCTGTGTCCGTAGACCTGTTTTCTACTGGCAGCCACTCATCCTCTCTCCTCCTCACTGCTGGGGTGTGGGGGGGTTCATCTCCTCTGCTCTGCTGGTTTGACTGCTTGCATACACAGGCTCAACTAAGGGTTGTAAAACTGTGATGGGGAGCAAGGGATGTGGGTAGAAATGATAATTTATTCTTTTGCATTTTCTCCTCTTTGCCAAATTGATTACCAGTTGTGCTTACAAAGCACCATTTGCAGCACAGATCAAAACCTGAGGAGGGCTTGTTTAAATCAGTATCCAGCAGCAACTTCCATATCTGTGTTAGTGACTTGCTGACTCTTGGGGATCTATAAGGTATTAGAAGGGAGGGTCCTGAAATAATTACAGCAAAATTAAATGTTCTGTACTCTACTCATGGGCATGTTCTCCAGTGCTGTCAGTGCTTGCTGGTGTTGTCTGAAGTATAAGCTGAAGGCTGGAGGGTTTGGGGTTTTTTCAGTGTTTTGTAGAATGCTGATCTCTGTAGTGATAGGCTGAGGGGTAACGGTTTCAAACTGGGAGAGGAGAGATTTAGATTAGATATTAAGAAGAAATTCATCACTGGGAGGGTGGTGAGAGCCTGTCCCAGGCTGCCCAGAGAGGTGGGAGATGTCCCAGCCCTGGAACCATCCCAGGTCAGGTTGGGTGGGGCTGTGAGCAACCTGCTCTAGTTGAGATATCCCTGCTGACTGCAGGGGGGTTAGGCTGGATGACCTTTAAGGTCCCTTCCAACCCAACTCTCCAACTCCTTTGGATCTTAGTGTTAGTGGGATGCATCCAAAAAGTTGGACTGAAGAGGCCTTAGGCAGTTGGGTAGAGCATGCAGGTTGCACATCTCATCCTAGATGGTTAACAGATCTCTGTCTTTATCTGGCTGCATTGAACAGTCTGTGAAGTTGATGTGTTTTGCCACTATCTAGGGTTGTAATGAGAATTAATAGTTTCTGGTCTGCTGTGGTGATGGAACATGTGGATATATATGTGACACAACTGAAAATGTGTGTTCTTTATGAAATGGCATTTGATACATGATCTGAGGCTTTGTTTATTGAGACACTACCAGTTTCTTTTATCTCACTCCATCCAAAGCAGAGAGAGGTGGGCCAAGAAGGCAGGTGGGGGTCAAGGGGAGCAGGTAGACATTGATCAGAGCAGATGGAAGTTGGCCAGTAAGGTGAGGATACTGGGGGGAACTGGAATTGGTCCTTCATGGTCACAGGCAGCAAGGTCCAGGGTCATGGTGTTCCAGCAGCCTGATCTGTGGCAGAGTGGAACAGCCAAGGTGATAAGCAGTGGATGGAGAGGTTGTATGGTGCTAGGGGGTTTCTTAGGGAGGATTTTCCTCCTAAGAGAGGTTTAACTCCTGATCTGTCAGAGGGGTTATTAGATGACCTGGCAAGCAAGAGTAAATAAGGAAAACCAGGAACTTGTTTTCCAGCACCCACTGTCCTGTTGCTTGCCTAGTCATGACTTTTTGGGGACAGTTGTTTTTCTTTTTGATGAATAGTGGTCTCTCAGATCCAGGCAGTTAAGGGGGAATAAGAGTGTTGCTCTTCCTTCAAGCAGCTTGGAAAAGAAAGTCTTACAGGCAAAAGTAAATGCTCTGGTAGAATGCAGAGTAAACCATACTTAAACCCAGTCTATATCCATCACTCTGATATACTGAAATCCCAATCTGCTGATTTGATGTCAGGATGATGAATTATGACCTTTTTTTATTATTTCTTTTAAAGGTTTAGCTGCAGACTTTCTAAAAACATCAAGTGGCTCTGGCTCTTGCTGTAAGGTTTATTGAATGGCTGGCAGAAGCTTTTAGATTGGGAGCACAAGTGGTGGTTTGTTTTCCTGTATTTATATGCACACAAATGCATTTGTATGCACATACAGTTGATGTTTAGGTATGTAATTTGCAGTGAGGAAGTTTACAACCAGGTGTAAATCATGTTTAGTGTATGTGTGTGGTAATGGTTAAAGGTCAATGCATGGGTGTTGCCTTGTGCTTGGGAGAGTTCTTCCATGTGGAGAGACAAGTTTAAGGTGCCAGGGAGCCAATTTAAGATGAAAGGGCATGAGGTGCTCCCAGTGACACTCAGGTCGTGCAGATCTAGTTCTGTTGCTCTGAGGTCAGGTTTAACACTTCCCATTTGCATAGACAAGGAGGCCATGGGAGAACATCCCTGAAAATACCATGCTCATGCATGGGGCTTCCCACAGGAGACACTGAGCACTGCTGCACTGCTCCTGGACCACTCTGCTCCTGGTGGTACTGGTGGGATGGGGATGGCTTTGTTCAAACCCTGCTGGCTGCATTGTGACCCAGCAACAGTGGCTCTTGCAACACCATGCTGTAGCATTTACCTGGGTAAGATTGATTGATTGTAGGATCTGCTGCTTCATATTTCATCAGCTGTGGATGGAAAGGTTGCAGCTTATGGCTCCTTTGTTTCAAAGTAAACCTCTCTGAAAGAGCTCTTTGGCCAAACAGAGTTGTTTGTCCACTCTCTGTTTGCCAGTGTGGGTAGCTTTGGCACTCAGGGTGTTCATTGGCTTGTTGTGTTGACAGCTTCTCTGGTGTCTCGAGTAGATCCAAGAGGAAATATCATCAGTTGCCTTATTCCTCACTTGGACTAAAACCTTCTCTGCTTTTTAACAGGGAGTAAATCTTTCCTTAAGAGCTTTGACCTTGCTTTTTCTGCTTTCCAGCATGGTAGTGAGCAGCTTTATCTGCTCAAAGCACAGTTTAGGTTAGGTAAACAACTTACTACACCTGGTTGAGCATTTTCCTTTCTAACCCATGTGACAGGAAACTGATAGCCCCAACCCCTTCAAGTTTCCATTTTTAGCAGGAGGAAGAAAAGGTGGCTTGTTTTTCATTTGCATCTTTCTTCCTGAAGGATGACTGCATTTGTTTGTTTGAATTTCACATTTCTGACAGTTTTTTGCCCTACTGGTACAACAGAAATGTGATTGTTGATCACATCTTTCCTTCAAGCCTAGAAAGCTGGCCAAAGAAGAGCTGGGGCTTACCCTGTGGTGCAGAGTTGTTTCATTGGATGAGGCAGACAATGTCTCCAAGTCTGGCTTCACTGTGGAGAGTGACTTGTGGCTGTACCCATGCTTCTAGGTCTAAATATTCACAAGCTGAACAGCCAGATCTGGTTCAGAGACTTGAAATCCAGACAGCACTCCTACCTCCAAGTGCAGGCAGGGTGTTGGACTTGAGTGTGGCTCTTGCTCCTGGAAGTGCAGCAGTGGCAGTGGTTTCTAGCTGGCTTGTCATTTGGATGTCCACAAATACTAGCTTTGACCTCTTAGAAGACAAGAAGTTTCTCCAGGGAGCAGCTCACAGGATCTGTGGTTAGGCTTCTGTTTGGAATCATCTGTAGAGGACTTCTGTCTCCATTACCTGGAAGAGGAACCTAAGCAAACTGTTCTCTTGTCTGCTCTTACTCACCCAGCCAGAACAGGCACTGGCTAAAGCACCCCAATGCCTCTTGTCTTCCTATTTTTCCTTTCCTTCCCTTCCTTTAGTTGCTTAGGGCAGAAACAGGCCTGCCTCCTGGGTAGGTAAAAGATCCATTAGGTACATCCTTCCAGGAGTTCTCTTCCCTCCACTAAATGCATCCTGTAGATTCTGTATTAACCCAAGTGTGGCTTCAGAAGGTGGATGTTTGTACCAGGGTGTTGAGCATCAGAGTTAACACTGCAGCATGTAGATCAATTTAAATCCAAGTGGTTTAAATAGCAGGCAGGAAACTGGGGTTTGAATAATTAATCTTCAGGAGCTTTTTGGCACATGTATTTCTTAGGCTCTGCTGAGAACTTCATAGTTTTCTAGCAGGCATCAAGGAGTAACCTAAGCAACTCTCTTGCTTCCTATGGCTGGAATGATGTGCTGAATTAGGAAGTGGTTAATTCTCTTCATGCAGAAGAATCCTGGCTGATTCTTATTTCCATATCATGTCCATTTGGGTGGAAACTGGGATTGAGTTGAAAAGTGCAGTTTTGCTTGCTGTGTTACACTCAGGTCAAAATCCAGTTTTAATACACTTCCTAAATGCAGTGACTCTTGTCTGGGCAAGGTAAATTTCACTGGATTCCTGGTTACCTTGCCCTTCAAAACCATAAAGCTGGCAGAGTTCATCAACTTAGTTTCATTCCTCCTTTAAAAGCCAGAAACTGGGGGTTTTTTTCTTGCTTTCCAAATTCCCAGCTGATTTCTCAACTTTGAATGCAGTAGTCATTGAACTGAGCTAAAAAAGCAAAGGAAAAAGAAAATGTTTGTTCTTTTGTACTTGCAGACAAGGATACTGCTTGAAAGATGTGTTGGCACTTAATCAGACACTAGTTCCCAGTGCTTACCAAGTGACTTCCACTGCTTCAGTGCCTTCAGATTCTTCTTTTTTTCCCTTGGAAAATTTTGGGAAAACACACATCTTACTCCTTCCTTTTGCTCATTTAAATTATTTTTAAACTGGAAAGTCATTTGAAAGCTTTTATTTTTAATCTGCATGACTCTGCAGGGCTGCAGATGCACCTTGGTGTGCAGTGTGCAGCTGTGTTTGGGAAAGCAAAGGCCCCAGCCCTGGCAAATACCCTGGAGCTGGGTGAAGGATTGACAGGACATGCTTCCACCCTGCTCTCCTCTGCTGCCTGAGGACATCCTGGATGTGCAACCCAGACCAGCCCTGTGGTGTCTTTTTGGCTCCAGGGCCTCATATCCCAAATTTGGGCACTTCTCTGTGATCAGCCTTTCAGTGAGGCCAAGGCCAAGGGAAGAAGTGGTGCTGTCCTGAAGCTGCAGAGGGGAAATGTCTCCTGCTTAGACACTGGTGCTCAGAGGATTGTCCAGATTGAATCTGGCCTAGGGATTATTCCTGGAGTGGGAACACCCTGTGGCTGGACTCACAAAAACATGCAAAGAGTAGCTCTTCTCTTAAGATGATCACAGAATCTCAGCATGGTAGGGTTTGGAAAGGACCTCTAGGGATCATCCAGTCCAACCCCCCTGCTCCAGCAGCGGCATCCACAGCAGCTTGCCCAGGATCACCTCCAGCTGCCTGGGGAATCTCTCCACACAAGGAGACTTCACAACCTCTCTGGGCAGCCTGGGCCAGGGCTCCAACACCCTCACAACAAACAAGCTTCTCCTCATGTTACAGGTGGAACCTCCAGTTTGTGCCCAGTGCCCCTTGGGCTGTCCCTGGCCACCACTGAGCAGAGTCTGGCCCCAGCCTCTTGCCCCCAGCCTTGAGCTCTTGCTCAGCATTGAGCAGCTCCCCTGTGGGGCTGCTCTTCTCCAGGCTAAGCAGCCCCAGGGCTCTCAGCCTTTCCTCCTGCCAGAGATGCTGCAGTATCCTCAGCATCTTCCTAGCCTCTGCTGGACTCTCCAGGAGTTCCTTGGCTCTTTTTGACTGTGGAGCCCAGAACTGAACGCAGTGATTCAGCTGTGGCCTGAGTAGGGCAGAGTAGAGGGAAAGAGGAGCCTGCTGGTCACACTCTTAATGCACCCACAGTGTCTACATGCAGTCCTTCAGCTGTTTAAGTGATAGGGTTTGGTTTGGCTCTTTCATTGTGCCTGCCTCTAAGTGTTTAGGCTGAGTCTCTGGAAGGCTGTTGGAAAGGAGCTGCTGAAGTGCCTCCTGCTGTAGGATGTACACTCATGGCAGGATGCTCCCTGTCCAACAGGGCTCTCTGCTGGCTATTTTCAGCTTGTTTATCCCTTCAGATAATGCTTGCCCTGGCATCAGTCATAGTTCTTTAACTTTTAAAGGCTTTAATGCAAGTTAAACATAGACCATCTACTTCTGCTAAATCCTTCTTCCAGGCTTATATGAGACATTGCAAGATGGCAGCAGAATGTCCTTTTAGTGACAGAGCAGCTGAGGTGGGGGCAGAGACACATTCTATCATCAACCCAATTGGAATTAGGGCACAGAAGAAGCAATGGTTTGAAATCTCCCATAAACAAGACAGGGAAGTCACCCTGCAATCACTGGAGCAGGAGCTCAGTTTGCAAAATGAGCATCCTCAACAGATGCAACTTCTGTGCAGTGGTTAAAAATAGATTGTGAGGAGTTAAAAAAACAGTTGGGAAACAAGTCTGGGCATCAGCTTATGGCAACTTGAGTTTTTTGGGTGTATTGGGGAATGAATCTCTAGATCTTGAGGAAGAAAATGTCTAGGTGCAGCCATAATAGCTCATTTTTCTCCCCTTTTGGGATATTAACTTTTCCTTCTTAGGTCTGCTCTGTTTGCTCTCCTCAAGTAAGCTATATTTTGTCTACTTTTTAACAGGAGAAAAATGGTGGTTTGCTACCTAAGGGGCTTTAGAGTGAGGGGTTTTCTGTTGGTTTGTCCAGTTAGGGTATTTTAGGGTTCAGCATAATAACCTAGTGTTTATAAAGTGTGTCCTTTTTGTTCAATCTTGGGCACAGTCTTTGCATCCAGAGAAGAGCAGTGAAGCTGGTGAAGGGTCTAGAGCACAAGTGTGGTGAGGAGCAGCTGAGGGAACTGGGCTTGGTTAGCCTGGAGAAGAGGAGGTTCAGGGGAGACCTTCTCACTCTCTGCAGCTCCCTGAGAGGAGGCTGGAGCCAGGGGGGGCTTGGGCTCTTCTGCCAAGCAACAAGTGATAGGAGAAGAGGAAACAGCCTCAGGTTGCACCAGGGGAGGTTCAGGTTGGCCATGAGGAACAATTTGTTGCCCAAAAGGGTTGTGAAGGCCTGGCCCATGCTGCCCAGGGCAGTGGTGGAGTTACCATTCCCTGGAGGGGTTTCAAAGCCCTGGAGCTGTGGTGCTGAGGGCCATGGTTTAGTGGTGACCTGGCAGTGTTAGGTTAACAGTTGGAGGATAGGTTTTTTCCAGCCTTAATGGTTCTGTCAGATAAATGCCTTTAGTGTGATCTGAGTTCTGTCATGTAAAATAGCATCTTTTCTGATGAGTGTTTTATTTTCTCCTTAGTGATGAATGCACCCATTCCAAACACATGCTCTTAGATAAAACTCTTACACCAAAATGGAGAGTATTTGGGTTTCATTCCTTCCCTCTTAGTTGGAAGTCAAAACCATAAAGCTGCTTAGGATTGATACCTTGCTGGTGTTCTAAGGAACAGATTCCTCTCTCCTTTAGATATTTTTTCCTTCATCTGTGTTCTGGAGATACCATTTAAGCTCTGCTCCTGCAAATGCTGAAGTATGCCTGTAATCCTGCTAAGGCCACTTTGAATCTCCTGAGTGGAACAGCTCCCAGAGTCAGGGTTGTGTGTGCTCTTACCCAGAACTGTTCAGAATGGTGTTTATTGGAGAATTTTTAGCACTATTTAATCTTTAAAATACTGTAGTACTTGAAAATGTCTTGTAATTGGATCAAAATGACACAGCTTTGTGCTCTGACCTTAAAATGTTAGCATTTAAAAGACCTGCTTGATACTGGAGTCATTCTTGCTTTGTGTATACAAAGAAAAAGAGGTAAAAGTACCCAAAGCTTACACTTCAGTTTGGAGAGTTGTAGTTGATGCAAACTGTTGTGCATGCAAAGCATCCTGTAGGTCATAGCAGCAGATTCCTGTGCTGATTCAGTGAGCTTGGTAATGGTTTAATTTCTGTGATCCTCACATCATAAGTTTCCTTACTGTGCTCACCTCTCTCCTGTTTCTCCAGCAGTTCCTTTCCTCAGTCTGCCTGCAGACTCCCAGCATGGTGGGGGTAGGAAGGGAGCTCTAGAGATAATCTAGTCCAAACCCCCTAAAGCAGGGTCACCCACAGCAGCTTGCCCAGGGTCACCTCCAGCTGCCTTGGCAATCTCTCCACACAAGGAGACTCCACAGCCTCTCTGGGCAGCCTGGGCCAGGGCTCCAACACCCTCACATCAAACAAGTTTCTCCTTATGTTAGAGATGGAACCTCCTGGTTTCCAGTTTGTGCCCGGTGCCCCATGGCCTGGCCCTGGGCACCACTGAGCAGAGTCTGGCCCTAGCCTCTTGCCCCCAGCCTTCAGCTCTTGCTCAGCATTGAGCATCTCCCCTCTGGGGCTGCTCTTCTCCAGGCTAAGCAGCCCCAGGGCTCTCAGCCTTTCCTCCTGCCAGAGATGCTCTAGTGCCCTCAGCATCTTCCTAGCCTCTGCTGGACTCTCTCCAGGAGTTCCTTGGCTCTCTTGAACTGGGGAGCCCAGAACTGGAGCCAGTGATCCAGCTGTGGCCTCCCTAGGGCAGAGTAGAGGGAGAGAGGAGCCTTCTGGTCACACTCTTCTTAATGCACCTCAGGAGACCATTGGCCTTCTTGGTTATAGGAACACATTGGTGTCTTGACTTAGAGGATGCAGGAAGGAAGGTAAAGCCATGGACAATTGTTGATATTTTGAAGGGTGGTTAAGAAGAGGATTAGGATAGAATCAGAATCACCTGGAAGTTGAGATGAGGAATCTGAGGCTTGAGGGAGGTAATTGTTTATGCAGGAAACAGCAGAGCAGACCAGGGAGGAGTGAAAAAGAATCCAGCTTTCACCAGCACAGAGGTTAGTTGCTTCTAGCTAGTTTTAACTAATATTTTCATGGCCTTCTGAAAAGATACTTTTTCTTTAAAGTAGGAGCTCCTAACCTGTGTTAGTCTCTGCTCTGGTGCAGTGATCAATGTAGGAAAAGAGCATGCTGTGACAATTCCCCAGTGAGGATCAATAGCCTTCAGCTACCCAACTGTAGGAAGGAGAATTGATGTGCTGAGGGGATCTTGGAAACCCTTGTCTGTCCCATCAACATCTTGGCTTGTTTGTTGCCAGTGAGGACATCTACAGAGCCACTCTCAGCTCTAATATGTTTCTGGTTTTCCTTGGGTTGCTACAGAATGGGCATTTGTTGATCTTCTAAACCAATTCAGTGTCCCAAGTGTGAGGAGACATCAGTGATGGAAATGGATTAGTTCACAGTTATGTCAGGGGTTGGAAGGGACCTGGAAAGATCATCTAGTGCAAGCCCTCTGCCAGACAGTGACTTTACATTCTTAAATGAGAAGCCAAAAGCCTTATTGCTGCTGGGGGAGTGGAGCTGGAGGGAAGGACCCAGCTCCCTTTGGCCCCTAGGTGACATTTGAAGGGATAAACGCTCAAGGTTATGCAAATGAGTGAATTGATCAAAAGCAGTGATTTAAATCACTTTGATTTACATCAGCAAGAGGGAAACTTTGATTTAAATCATTGATTTTAATCTGGTTTTAGGATTGTACTTTCATTATTTTCCCCAAGACAGGTTGATTTTCATTGGCTGGTAGCTGTTGGGAGCCTGTTTATGTGCAAACAAGTCTAGCTCTTAAGTTAATTTCTTAATTTCTTTCTGTGGGCAGGAGGGGAAATGCTTAACTGCTAGGGCAAAGGGGGCAGGAATATGTCCTTAAGCAGGTAGATAATTTAACAAATCCTTATTCAAATTCTTCTACATCTGCATTTTCTGGAAATGACAAATGAGCTTTCCACAGATGAGGTTTGGAACTGAATGTAAAAACCCCTCACCCTCTGTAGAGACTTGGGCTTAAATGTAGCTACCTTAAAAAGGCAGCTTGAAAATCAAGGGAGAAATAAAAGATGAGAGAAGCATCTTGTAAATGTTTTGTGTTTTCAAACCCATTCATTAAACAAAGCAAGCATTATCTGCAGTTAATGAACTGAACTCTTTCTGGAATCTATGTCCTTCAAGGTTTGAGAGCTGGTAGATCTTATTCTCTTACCTCTTATTATTCACAGATTAGAAGAGGAAAACAAGATTTCCTGCTTCTTTCTTTGTTTCTGCATGTTGTTTTGCTTTCTTTTTAAACTCCCACTTAGTTATTTAGCTTTGGAATGAAGTGAAGTAGCTGAATAAACTAAACCAAACCAAATACTCCTTTAGTTGCTTACACTGTGCCTTTCACCCCAGGATCCCAGCGTGGTGGGGATAGGAAGGGACCTCTGAGGATCAGCTAGCCCAACCCCTCTGCTAAAGCAGGGTCACCCACAGCCCAGGATCACCTCCAGGTGCTTTGGGAATCTCTGCAGACAAGGAGACTCCACAACCTCTCTGGGCAGCCTGGGCCAGGGCTCTGGCACCCTCACAGCAAAGTTTCTCCTTATTTTTAGGTAGAACCGATTGTGTCTGGCCCCAGCCTCTTACCCCACCCTTTAGCATTGAGCAGCTCCCCTGTGGGGCTGCTCTTCTCCAGGCTCAGCAGCCCCAGAGCTCTCAGCCTTTCCTCCTGCCAGAGATGCTCCAGTGCCCTCAGCATCTTCCTAGCCTCTGCTGGACTCTCTCCAGTAGTTCCTTGGCTCCCTTCAACTGGGGAGCCCAGAACTGAACCCAGTGGTCCAGCTGTGACCTGAGCAAGGGAGAGGAGAACCTCTCTTGACCTGCTGCTCACACTCTACTTACTGCACCCCATTCAGTTCATATCAGTTCACTCCTGAACATCAGTTCTGCAGTCAGATTTATTTCCCTTCCTTCCTAGCCTGCCCAGAAGGCAGCAATATCTAATGCTGCTAAATATTTGACACCTCATTGTAACTAATAATTGCAATTATAGTTACTACAGTAAGCTTATGCTTTGGAGTAGTTGGTCAAGATTTTACTAGACCTTTACAAAAATCAGTTAATTTAAGTCATCCATCTCTGCCTTTAATGATCCCTTATGAAATCTTACATGAATACAGAGAATTTGCTGGCATGTTTTTGATGGTGAATGTAATCTTGGTTATCAAAGTGAAACTCATTTGCTAAGCTAGTTGTTAGCAGGGAATACATATTACATTTCTGTTTTTTCTTTTTTGGAAGGACTTTTAACAGTAGATTTTTTTTATTATTGTTTAATTTTAGTGGTTTGTGTCTCACAGACAAATCAAGTGGTTTGGTGACTGTTTAAATTCCCCAAGCTAACAAAGCAGACAGCTGCAGTTCTGTTTTCCTGTGATTAAAACCAAAAGTCTTTCACACTTCTATATTTCTCTTCCTAAACCACAAGACTTGTTGAAGCTGTGGAACAGTCATAGTGAAGAATGAATTAAGAATAGACCAGAGATACTGGTCTGGTTAGATTTGCTCTTATTTCATTAGAGTTGATGGAATGATGACAGTTTAGTCTCCATGGCTTTTTAATCCCCCCAGGGATAGTGACTTCACCACTGCCATGGGCAGCCTCTGCCAGGGCATCAGACAACTCTTTCAAGAAAGAAATTGTTCCTGATGTCCAACCTAAACCTTCACTGGCACAATTTGAGGCTGTTTCCTCTCTCCTGTTGCCTGTTCTTAAGGAGAAGAGACCAACCCCACCTGGCTCCAGCCTCCTTTCAGGGAGTTGCAGAGAATTTAGGGGCCCAAAACTGACCCCAGGATTGGAGCTGTGTCCTCCCCAGTGCCCAGGCCAGGAGGACAATCCCTGCCCTAGTCCTGTTGCCACCCTAGTGCTGATCCAAGCCAGGATGCTGTTGGCTTCTTGGCCACCTGGGCACTCTGCTGCCTCAGCTTCAGTTGCTGTTGACCACCTATCCACCCCCCCCCTCCCCAGTCCTTTTCCCCCAGCAGCTTTCCAGCCACTGTGTCCCAAGCCTGGAGTGTTCATGGGGTGGTTGTGAGCCAAGCACTTGGCCTTGTTGAGCCTCATCCCCTTGAGCTCAGCCTATCCATGCAGCCTGACCAGATCTCTCTGTATCTATGTAGCAGCCTTGATAAAAGTGAGAATTTCTTGCCCATTGCTGTGAAGCATCTGATCCTTGATGCTGTTACAGGTCTGGTCCCTCAGAAGTGTGGGCAGAGGAGTAGATGTGCAGATTCACAGTCTGATTACTCTTGATCTGTTCACCTAGGAGCAGTTCCTGACCAGGTGTAACACATAGTTTCTCTTACTCAGTTGAACAGGCAAACAAAAATGGGATGGGAATGTGGGGCAGGAATAGGACAGGAAGCAAGATGCTGTTAAGGTCATGTAGAAGCTGAAAATATGGCAGCCAAAGGATGGAGAGTTGAGTTCTGAGAGGATTCCTGCAGTGGAAGGAAAAGGCAAGGACATCTGAAGTGCAACCTTCTGTAGCCCACCCACTTGCCAAGAATTGTTTGAACTGGATGTGAAAAGTGCTTGGACAGAAATGAGGAATATGCACTGTTCTGTGTCTGCTGTGGGGAGAACAAGAAATAGGCAACCTTATTTCAGCAAAAAAAGTGATATTAGGAAAATAATTCCTGTGTTGGACTTCTGGAATAGCTCACTTAGGGAGTCTTAATATTCTGGTTGCTCTTCCCTGAGTTGGCTGTAGGCTTTTCCTGCCAGTAACTTCATCTCAATGCAGCAACAGTTATCTGTAAAGTCAAAGTGATCCTGCAATAAAAGGGCCTTCTTAATCAAGGATGGTCAAGTCAGAGACAGGCAGTGCTTTCAGTGTTGGCATCCTGTTCTGCTAAGGCAATCCCACGTAGGAGGAAGGCAGACACAAAAAGTGATTTGGCTGTAATGCAGCAAAACAAATTCTGGCCAAATTGTGGACTTGGAGTTAATGGGTACACAGTGTTACTCTGCAGGGCTCTGTCATGCTGACTGGAAATCAGGCTGAGTTTTGTAGACTGCTAACTACTTTAAGCCTGGTTTGGGGTTTTTTGTTGTTGTTCTTTGGCTTCAGCTAGTGAAGAAAGGAGCTCTTTCATGTCTTCACAGTTCCCAAATAAAACCATTTGAAGAACATGAAAGGTAAATCTTAGTAGATTGCTGTAGAGCATCTGTGAGGCTGTGATCTAATCCATTTATATGCATGTGTGTGTCATCCTCCCTTCTCCCCCAGCCAACTGGCTGGTGACTTATGGTGTCCCTTCTCTCCTTGTGGATGTGAGTGAGGCTGGCTTCCTGATGGCCCATGTTTGGCAGTAGATTCACGCTCTGCCTCCTGCCATGGCTGGGCATAAATTGTGCCCAGGCCACCTAAGAACAGAATATCCCTGCAGGGGCAGACTGACAGGCAGACTAGCCTGGTAGCCAGTCTCTGATCACAGTAAAAAACCCAAACTCTACTTGGCAGAAATTCAGCTTTTATCTTGGAGTTGAAGAAGTGGCAGAAACCACACTCAGGGCTTCAGCTTCATATATTGTGACTGACAAAGTTGAGACCTTCAGGTGTCCCTTCCCTGCCTACATCTCTCCCCCTGTTAACCAGTTCTCCCCAGAAGTCTGCTTGACCTGCTTTCTGCAGCTCCTCTCAACAAGGCTGCTTGCTGGTTCTTGGTTGATGAGGCTCAAGCACAGGTCAGAGTTGGCTCCAAAGTCCCTTCTTACAGGTTAAAAGAGGTTTTTTTAGACCAATCCTATCTGGGTTTTTTTTTTGCCAGTACTTACATTTCCATGTATTAGGTGTGAGCAGTCTTTTGAAATTAAATGTTTATTATTTGCAGCAGCACATATACAAACAAATTGTTACTAGATGAGGGTTTGGTTCTATCTGAAGAACATAAGATGCATTTATTCACTTTCCATTTCTCAGCTTTTCTTCTTCTGCTTTTCTTTCCATCCTCTGCCTCCAGGAGCTGGAGCTTAAAAGAAGAGCAAATGCTAACTGAGAGTTAGTGAGGGCAGGGGGAGAATGGTTAAGATGTTTGGCTTGCTGTTTAGTTTCTAAAGCATATCCTCCAAAAGAGAGGCTGTCAGAGTCACCTCACTTCTACTCTGCTTTGTCAACTCCTTGAATGGCTCCTTAGTGGCAATCCTTGGTGAGCCTTGCAGGGATCAGGCCAGGATCCTCTGTAGCCAGGAGACCTCTGCAGTGGGTTCACTGCATGCATCACTTCTCTTGTAGAGCTCATGATGTGGAGTCCAGGCAAAAGAGGACAGGGTAAACCCATCCTCTTCAGATTGTTTTGGAGCATAGATGTGTTTGAAAGGTTTAGCTGTGTTGATGGAGGGGAAGGATGATAATAGTGCATAGAGGACAGTGTGGATATGGTGAGGGATTACTTCCTGCAGTGTAGTTGTTACTCTGTTCCTGTAGGAAGAGCAATAAAAGCATCTTGGTGTTGGTGTAAAGAGATGAGGGAGGAAATTAGATCACTTTAAGTAATACATACTGTAACTTCCTTGAGTGGAGAGGCCCAGATTTGAAGCTTATTTAATACTGGGGTCATAACTTCTTCCTCTCTGCTTGCTAAGAGCCTGGAAGGACTTTGTGAGCTATCCAAATGAGTGGCATCTTAGCCCTGCTGCTGGCAAAGCATGCAGAGTCTGCCCTGCTCCTCACCAAGCACACTGGGGTGGCTTTTTGCCCCCTTTGAAATGAAATGTTTTAAGATACTCTGCCCATTCTAGAGGCAACTTCACTTGCAATGGGAAAAGCTTCTTCCCTGAAAGAGTGGTTGAGCATTGGCAGAGGCTGCCAGTGCAGTGGTGCAGTCACCATCCCTGGAGGTGTTTAAAAAACATACAGATGTGGTGCTGAGGGCCATGGGTTAGTGGTGACTTGGCAGTGTTAGGTTAACAGTTGGATTTGATGATCTTAGAGGTCTTTTCCCAAGCTTTATGATTCTGTGATATGATAACTCATCTTCTCTGACAGTCATTGTCCTTTCTACTGTCTCTAGCTAAAGAGAATCAGGTTTAATACAAAGTGAATCTAGGAAGTTGTCTCTGTTTTGACTACTAGGTGAGAGCCAACTCACAACCAGTGCATGCAGTGGGCTTGTGCTTACAGCAGAAAACAACTCATTTAGGTACTTGCTTTGAAAGGCAGGAACTGAGGGAGAGATATAGTTTATGCTCTTCACCCTCAAAGACTGCTGTCCTGTTTTGTCCTCTAGAGGATCTTGAAACAGTCTTACTACAGTGGCTTCTGAATATCTTCCAGGAGTTCTTTAAAATTACATTAGTAACCTCAGTCCTGGGAATGTGGCTGTGTTTTCAGTGGGAAGTCATAGTGAAGTAGGAGTTAAACTGGCTTAACAAAGTGTCCTTACATGGATGGGGACAGAGACTTGGAGAACAGATCAGTTTGCCCATACCTTATCAACTGGATGTAAAGAATCATAAAGATCTGAGTAATAAATGAAGTTGAAAGCACCTCTTTATGCAAGTCAGTATTTTGGGTAATACTAGAACTAACTAGAAAGCAAACAATCAGTCCTCTGGTCTCTTCTCCTTGGCAGCAGAATTGTTAGTCAGCAAGAATCTGCAGAACTTGGTGAAAAATTGTGTTTTAGATAATTGCCTGTTGCAGACTGTCTAGAGGAACTCACATTTTATTCTTGGCATGTTGCATTAAACAGTAGCTTTTACACTTTAGGGCTGATGTGTTGATTTATAGATCCTCCAGTCTTCTGGTGGACATCCAGTTTCCAACCTTGGATGCTTCTGTTGGGTAACTAGAATCAAACTTTTTGGTTCTCAGAGGAGAAGAGGAGCTTGCCAAGATGTTAGCTGTCCAGCTGAAAGGGAAGTGCAGTGTGGTCAATAAGGCTGAATGAAACCAGCAGCTTCTTGTTGGTATTGCCACTGGCAGTGTCACCAGAACACAGGAGATACAGCACAGAGCTTTTTGTATTGTGTTGGAAACTTGTTAGGGTTCTGTCTTGTGGTAGGACATAGAGGGGAGGTGCAGTTCCCATCTCATCACAGAATGTGAGGGGTTGGAAGGGACCTGGAAAGATCATCTAGACCAGCCCCCCTGCCAGAGCAGGATTCCCTAGAGTAGGTCACACAGGAGCAGGGCCATGTGGGGTTTGGGTGTCTCCAGAGATGATCCAGCCAAGCCTCTTGAAGCAGATTTCTGATACAGAGAAGGATGCCAACAGCATCCTGGCTTGGATCAGCACCAGTGTGGCAGCAGGACTGGGGCAGGGATTGTCCTCCTGGACTGGGCACTGGGGAGGCTACACCTCCAATCCTGGGTTCAGTTTTGGGGTCATCACTCAAAGGTGGACACTGAGGTGCTGGAGTGTGTCCAGAGAAGGGCAAGGAAGGTGGGGAAGGGTCTAGAGCACAAGTGTGTGAGGAGCAGCTGAGGGAACTGGGCTTGGTTAGCCTGGAGAAGAGGAGGCTCAGGGGAGACCTTCTCACTCTCTGCAGCTCCCTGAGAGGAGGCTGGAGCCAGGTGAGGTTGGGCTCTTCTCCCAAGGAACAAGTGATAGGAGAAGAGGAAATAGTCTCAAGATGAGCCAAGGGAGATTTAGGTTGGGTATTAGGAAGAATTTCTTCCCTGAAAGGGTTGTCTGAAGTCCTGGCAGAGGCTGCCAGGGCAGTGGTGGAGTCACCATCCCTGGGAGTGTTCAAAAGCCCTGGAGATGTGGTGCTGAGGGCCATGGGTTAGTGGTGTCCTGGCAGTGTTGGGTCAGCAGTTGGGCTGGATGATGTTAGAGGTCTTTTCCAACCTTCATGACTCTGAGTGTGTGTTTGGGGAGGATGCTGGCAGCTCCTCTCTTGTAGCCACAACTAGAGGGGATAGACTTGTGCATCCTCACCACAAAAACATCTTACAACTCTTAGAATTGGCAACCATGGTAATTTAATTCTCTCTGAATTACACATGTGTAGAACTGCCAGGGGCCTGGGTTTCTCTCCAACAGCTTCCTCTCTGGTTTGTTGTGCTGGGGCTGAATGGGATGAGGTTCATGGACTCTGTGGTGTTTGTCTGGGCCTCAAATAAAGTGTGTGTATGTGTATAAAGCCAGTCATATCCAAAAGAACCCTCTGGATGTCTGAGTAGTGAAGGATAAAGAATCTTCCCTGATCTTTGAAGGTACAGAGGTGTAGCATGGAGACAGAGCAACAGAAAGACACATCAAGAAATGATGAAAGTCAGGGCTGGAATAATTCTTCAGCTGGTTTCTGTGCCTCATGTTATCAGTGTACAACAGAGTGGTCTGCAGCTTTGAAGGCAAGTCAGCCTTGCTCTGAGATGATCTCTTTTGAACTCCTGGTAGGTGCCTGACCTGTTTGGACAGGAGGGAGCAGATAACTGAAAGCTGCTTGAGTGCATGAAAGGTAGAGAGCTCAGCTCAGGAAAACAGCTCCAAGAACATGCTTGTGCCAAGGGGCTTTAGAAAATAAGTTGTTTTTTGGTTAGGGGGAGGTTTGGGAGGTTTCTCAGAGCTTTCTGGAGCTTTTCAGTTCAGCAGATAATACAGGTTGAGGGGAAAAAAAGAAGGTTGACACAAAGCCTGGCTGTGGCACTGGTTAGTTTTGGGAGCAAAGGGGAATTGCCCAGTTGCCCATGGATGTTCCAGAGCAGCTCAGCACTCTGGGAAGTAGGAAATGCATGGAAGGAACAGAGGAATTGTTTTGCTTGCTCTTATTCTGGCCACTTTGCTGCAGCTTCCCCTGGCACCAGACTGGACCTTGTGTTGAAGCTGGGCACAAGTGATGTTTGCTTCAAAACCAGCTAGAGTAGGTAATGCTTTTTCAGCTTGTTTCTGGGGGTGGAAATCTCCATGATCAATCAGCTATCAGGATAAACTGAAGGCAACTCTGCCTGTCTTCAGTGCAGATTTGTTGTTCTGACTCTTCCTATCCCTTTGCCTTCTGTGTCTCTCCCAGTTAGCCAGATTCCAGCAGGAATTGCCAACTTTCAGTGACATTAGAGTTGAAACCAGAAAGTTTTCAGGGAAGTTAGCAAGTGCAAATGGAGCCTGGAGTGGTAGCCATAACTGGAGCCTCTGCTGCCTGGGGCAGCTGTGAGTTTATATGGGGCACAGAGCTTCTAGCAGATGCTTCCCATTTAAACCACACTGGTTTCAGCACAGACCAAATTTAGGATCTAAGCATGGTGGCCATAGCCCTCACTCCATCTTTAATTCCATCTTCTGCCATTTACTGTCTTTCTCAAATGCTCAGTGAGACTTTTCCCCCTAGTTGTTCTGTGGAACAGCTTTGATTTTTCTCACTTTGTGGTTATTTTAAGCTTCAGAAAACAATAAGAATGTGCTTCTCTTCCCTCCCCCCCCCATTCCACTGTGCTTTTATGAAAGCAGAATCTGTGTAGATAAAGCAGAGTTGATCTGTTAGGGATTACTGTTTCTCAGTTATTCCTTTGCTCTTGCATATCATGCCTTTATGTAGAGGAATATTTAAAGGTGCTGTGTAGAACAGTGAGATGAAAGATGCTTTGTGCATGGAAGAATGGTGTCACAGGAGTCCACCTGTTCTCCCATCACTTTCTCTTTTTATTTTTTTTGAAAACTGAAGTTTATTTAAAGTGATTTTTAGTGCTCATAAAAGCTGCTGGGTTTTGGCAGCCTTAAAGATTGAAAAGCTGTCCCCACAGGTGGTGGCAGCAGCAGCACTATGGCTGTGGTATTCAGGGCACAGGAGTAGGAATCAGAAGATCCACATTCTGTTCTCATCTTTATCACAGGTGACCTTGAGCCAAGTAACATGTTGCTGTGGTTCAGTTCTCTTAGGAGAGAAAAGACAAGGATGACAACTTCTTGCCTCGGCATCGAGCAACAGACTCCAGCCTAGCAGCAGTGAGATCTAGTGGCAGGTCCCAGCAGACATCACCAACAGCCCATTGAAAGCCTCAGAAGAAGTGGAAATACTTTTGTCTGTGCAGACTTGTGTAAGAGGAGCTAACCAAGCTAAACTGGTTTGGGGCAGGTCCAAAAAGCCTGGTTCTGTTGGTGTGTCAGACACGGAATCTTTGTCGTGAGGAGTTTTCCAGCCATGATGGTTCTGTGGTTGTGTTTGTGGAGAGCTGAGCTGGATCAGTCTGCAGAGGTCCATCTGATGGAGAATTGTGTGGCAGGTAGTGGTCAGTATTGGACAATTACTGCACCTAGCCAACTTGGCAGAGCTATTCTCCTGATTAACTACGGGAGGAGTTTTCTTTTTGACCCTTTCAGGCTATCAGCTTAATTCCCAGAAGCTTCAGATTTAATTAGCCATATCATTACCACAACATGCATAGCTGCAGATTTTATTAATGCCCATAAAATCCTTGATTCCTCTCTGAGATGAATGCAGATCCCCAGCCAGAAGGTCCTTTCCCATACAGTTCTGGGACAAGTGAGTGAATCCCACAGGTTGGTGCAGCACTTTTCATGTCCTTTTTGCCAGATGCTGAGCTTAGCTCATCCATCTTTCTAGCCCTAATTTCCTGCCAATTTACCAGCCACTAGTAATAGTCTTCTGCAGTTCTGTCCCCAAACTTCAGCAGTTTGGCCTCTAAAAAGGTAGCTGAGCTGCAGTGTTCCCCTTCTCAGAGCCCATTTTCTGCCTGTAGCAGCAGACTGACCTTTGCACCTCTCTGTGTCTGCCTCCTCCTGCTCCCTGCATTGCTTTTCTTCCTAGCCCTAAGATGTTCTTGAATCCATTTCAATTCCTTTTCCCTGCCCCATGCTTTATGACTTTGGAAATCAGCCTGAGTGGTACCAAATCCAATGCTTTCCTCAGATCCTGCTAACTTATGGCCACTGTTTCCCTCTTGTCTAACCTACTGATTGGGTCCTATCATAAAAAGGATTTCAGCAGATTTGTCAGGCATGACCTTCCCTTTATGAGCCTGTACTGGATGTCCTCTGCTAAATTATGCATTTCCAAATGTTCTGCAATTTTGCCTTTTATCAACACTTGCAATACATGCCCACAGCTGAAGCTGGATTTCCTGTTCTGAGAGAATTCAGCTAAAGTCTGTCCCAGCCCCACAAAATTCATCAATTTTTCACAAATCTCCATAATAAAACTTCCCCTCTCTTCTACTTTTTGTCCTCATCTGAGAGGATTCTTCTCCTTGGAATTAGTATTCTGCTTTCTATAGCTCTGAGAGCACTGTGTGCTCAGGAAATCACCAGCTCACCCTTTGCAGCTCAGCAGCTTTGCTTTGTCACATGTGGAATGAGCTGCTGAGTCTCAGCCCAGTGGCAGGTGAGAGGTTGTAGCTGGGAGCTTTGAGTCTCCATGAGGTTCCAGGCTTCCTAAATAATTTCATTTGAGACTGGAGGTCACATTACCTCTCTCTGCATCACTTGGTTTTTCTGGCCTGCTTCCTAAAGGGTGTTTTACACTGGAGGCTTGCTTTGTGCTTTTTCTCTGCATATATATGTGTGAAGGGGGGCAGGGAAACTCCAAATCCTTCAAGTGTTCTTGCTTAAAGCCTTTATGCTTGTGCTCATACCTACTTTGAACATATAGCTTTGCCACTTGGGCTATGCTTCCAAATCTGGATTTCTCTTGGAGGTATGTTCTGACCCACCTACTTTGCACTGCAGATATATTTAGCAAATAGTCCTCCAGTCCTGTCCCAAAGCTGTCATCTGCTCCTCTGCCTACCTCCTTTCCCTCTTACCTTCTGTGTGTCACAAAGCCACCACCTGCCAGAGTTTCCTGCCCCTGTGGTGGTCAAGGCTTTGTGCCACTGCCATGGCTCTTATGCAGTGGGAGGGAGAGCTCAGAGGCTGACACTTCCATCATGGAAGCCTCAGAGGAGAGGGAATTTCTGGGGGGGGTTTCTTGTTGGGTTTGGGTTTTTTTAAGCAGGAGGTACAAGTGGGTGTGTGCTCCTTGGCCCCAGGCCTGCCTTGAACAAGGCAAAGGTGCTGCTCAGCCTGCTTAGGTTGAGAGCAGCACAGGAGGCTCCTACAGTTGGAAGATGATGTGGGAGTTGTCCATCTCACAGCATGAAGCTGGGGAAGGGTCTAGAGCACAAGGGTGGTGAGGAGCAGCTGAGGGAAGTGGGCTTGGTTAGCCTGGAGAAGAGGAGGCTCAGGGGAGACCTCATTCTCTGCAACTCCCTGAGAGGAGGCTGGAGCCAGTTGGGGCTTGGGCTCTTCTCTCTGGTGACTAGTGATGTGACAAGAGGAAGTGGCTTCAAGTTGCACTAGGGGAAGTTTAGTTGGGATATTGGGGGAAAATTCCTTTACTGAAGGAGTGGTTAAGGCCTGGCCCAGGCTGCCCAGGGCAGTGGTGGAGTCACCATCCCTGGAGGGGTTCAGTAAATGTGCAGTGTGGCTCTTCAGGACATGGTTGAGTGGCATGGGGGAGTTGGGTCAATGGTTGGGCTTGATGATGATCTCAGAGGTCTTTTCCAACCATAATGATTCTCTGATCTCAAGCTGGATTATGTCTTAAGATCACAAGAATGACTCTCTTTTTTTGGCCTGGACTCAGCTTAGAGGGAAAGTAGCAGTAGAATTCAGGTTGGGTATGTGTCTGCCCTGTATCTGCTGTTTATTGCAGGAGGAAATTGCCAAGTTAGGGAGAGATTTAAGTTATGACAACATTACAGAAGACTTTGCATTTAATGGGCTGCCTCTGCTTTAGAAAGCTAAATTCTGCCTCCCTCCTCCAGTCTTCCTGTTAGATGTCAGCCAGGATGGATTCCAAGTGCCAAAAAATATAGAATTAAATAAATAAAGCAAGCAAGCAAACCTGCACCAAGTGAATCATTCCTACTAAATTTAAACCACTTATTATGGGGAGGGGAAAGAAAAGGGAGAGAGAGAGAAAACTGGGATTACAGGTTTAGCAAGTGTGAGCACATATTTCAGCATGTAATGCTGCATTTGGAATTGCCAAACTACTGATTTCTTGGCACTCTGCTATTAAGATTGTTAAGCAATGCTCCAGACAGTCACTCCTATAAATCCCTGCTAATGTGTTCAGCAGGAGAAGACCTTTGCAAGAAGATTTAGCCAGCAAGTGATCTCCATTTGGGCTGTGCTGCCCAGGCTGAAGGGGAAGTAATTCAGCACAGGCAAGACACAGACCTGTTGGAGCACCTCCAGAGGAGGCCAAGAAAAATGATCCCAGGGTTAGAAGCCCTCTGCTGTGAGGACAGGCTGAGAGAGTTGGGATTGCTCACCTAACCCACACTTCCCAAGGGAGGAAAGCAATGCTTGCCACTAGCTAGACTAGAGAGATGGGAAATGTGGGCCACTTCAGGAGAGGAAGTTCTCCTACAGAACACTGTTGAACCTGCCTCAGCAGAGTCAGGAAGCAGAGATCCTCCCATCTGAGTGTTCTGCAGGGTGGGATACTCCCAGGATAGGATATAACTCCCAGTTAGGCTTGGCAATGTAGACTCTCAGTTGGCATATCCAGAGCTACTATGTCTCTGTATTCTTAGCAGAAAACTGTCAAGGTAATTAGTGTTAATTGGGATCTTTTCTGAATGAGCCTCTCATTGATGGTGTGTTTGGCCCAGGCTGGGACTCAAGGCCTTGGCTCTCTCCCATGTGCAGCTTTGTCCAGATGAACGTGTCTGCCTCTCTGTGTGCATGACCACAGAGTTCAAGGTGTAACCCCTGCTGCTGGCATGGAAGGGCTTGAAATCTTCCTCCTACTGCAGGGCATGTCTTGCCCAGTGTAGCTCTGTAGGAGTTAGCTGGCACTGGGCTGTTCCTTCAGCTCTCTGCTCCTGCCTGTTGTTGTGGCAGCTCTTGCTCTGTGGCAGTGCCACCTCAAACATTTTGAGCTGAACCACTCAACTGAGAGGCACCATCTCCTTCAGTTCTCTCTCAGGTGAGAGTCACCATCTCACTCCTCAGTGCTCAGACTGGTCCCAGTGGATTCAGATCCCTCTTGGATCAGTCAGGAAATCCTCTTTGTAGCAGCCACGAGCTATTGCTGTTAGCCAGGAGTTAGCCTTGCTGTCAGTCTTCTGCTCTCAAGATTCACTTGTCATTTAGGCAGAAAAGCTGCTTCAAGTCTGACCTTTGGTTCCAGGCAAGTTTTTAGACATGATTGAAGGGGACAACAGCCTGAAATTGAGGAGCAACAGCAGCCTAGTGGCTTGGTACATGAAGGCCAGAAGCTGAGGTTCTCTGCTGAAATGTGTCTGCAGATGCATCTTCATAGATTCATAGAATGGCCTGGGCTGGAAGGGACCTCAAAGATCATCTAGCTCCAACCCCTGACAGGGATGCCACCCACTAAACCAGATTGCCCAGGGCCACATCCAACCTGGCCTTGAGCACAGCCAGGAATGGGGCAGCCACAACCTCTCTGGGCAGCCTGTTCCAGTGTCTCACTGCCTTGTGAGTGAAGAACTTATTCCTAACATCCAAACATCTTCCTAACATCTTGATGACAGCATTTCATTTTCCAGCTGCCATGAAAGACAGAGCCAAAGACAAAATCACATCCTTTTACTGAGACCACATTGCCTTTTAGGTATTTCTGGATTAACTCTGGATCCTTCCTAGTGAAGTAGAGATGAACTTTGGAAGCCTTGGTCGAGTTTGGGAAACTTAATGATTTTGGGACCTCAGTCTTTCTAGAGAAAGGAAGAATCTGCAGCAAATGCAGTGAATGTGTTGCTTGTTTAGCAGCTATTCTTGATGAGAGCTTGTTATGCACCTTCTTGAAGGGCTGCACCAGACCATGCTCCAGGTACCCATCAATGGACTAAACTAAATTGTCATATTAAAATGACTTGGGAGCCTGGAGACTTAACCAGCTCTTTGTGTTGGGGTGCAGTGACCAGCTGAGACTGGATGCTGGATGTCCCAAAGCCCCAGTGTGTGCTCTGGGGGTGGCAGTTCATGGAGGAGGTTCTTAGCCTTCCTTTCCAGGGCACAGATGCAACACATCTTCCAGTCAGATGGCAGAGCACTTTGGAGTTTTAGTGGCTTTTTTTTATCTCTAATAGGCCTATTTTGGGAAAATGGGCTAAAGAGTCCTAAATTAGCTTCAGTATTTTGGACTCTAGTCCTAGTTTTGTGCATGCAGCCAGATAAATTTCTCTGGAAGTTTTGCTAGAGATGCAGTACCTGGAGTTGTGAAAGCCCTGGGTAAACAGCAGCCTGGCTCAACATCTCCCAGGAGTGAAGGACTCCAAGCTGCCCAAGGAAGGCTCAGCAGGAGCTACAGGCTGGCAACATGAAACCAGACACATGCAAAGCAGAAATCAAGTGATGGAGAGGGTGATTAACCACTGGAATGAACTAGAATGGATGAATCCTTGGTCTCTTGCTGGTTTTGAGGCAAGATGTCTTTTGGGCTTAAGCCAGGGAGTAGATTTGGTTTACTTTCCACTGACCTGAGTGCAGTGAAGGTGAAGTGGATGTAGAGTAGCAGCCCATGTTTATAGACACATGCACACACACAGGCACAGTCTAGCCAGGAGACCTGATAATTCCAGTGTCTGAAGGGGGCTACAGGAAAGCTGGGGAGGGGCTGTTTAGGAGGTCAGGTAGGGATAGAACTAGAGGGAATGGATGCAAACTAGAGGAGGGCAGATTTAGATTAGACATTAGGAGGAAGTTCTTCACTGTCAGGGTGGGGAGACACTGGCACAGGTTGCCCAGAGAGGTTGTGGAAGCTCCATCCCTGGAAGCTTTGAAGGCCAGGTTGGATGGGGCTGTGGGCAACCTGATCTAGTGGGAGGTGTCCCTGGCAGGCAGGGGGTTGGAACTAGATGATCTCCAGAGGTCCCTTCCAGCTCTGGCAGTTCTCTGATTCTATGATAACTCCTGCAGACCTTAAGCTGCACAGGAAGTAAAAGACTTCCATTTGGAAACGTTTTGTTAGCCCTAGGAGAGGTTTGGGTTATGCCTGGGGTTGGGCAACTGCCTTTACTGTGAATTCAGCAGTGTTAGAACTTCATTCCTGGGGCTGAATTTCTTCCCCATCCAGTGCCCCAGGTTTATCAGCAAGCTGAAACTTGATTCTTCTGCATTTCAACAGCTGGGATGATGCTGGTCCTGCTGTGGTGGTGGTGCCTGTGTCCTAAGGCCACTGATACTATCCTGTGTGGCTTTTCAGCCAAGAATTCAGCCCCTCACTTGATGTTTTACTTTGACAAACTGGTGCTATTTCTCTTCCCTAAGGACAACAGCTTTTCATTTGTCATTTATAAAGCCCTTTAGAAGAACTTAACCAGGTATTAGTGAAATACAAAGCAGTGGCATTCATTCTAGTTTCTTTCTGTTACTATGTGACTCACCCCAATTAAAAGGGGAAGTGAATTTCTCTTCCTAACAAGTGCTATCAGCCTCATCTTTACCAAGTGACTTCCTTCTTGCTTCTGCTGGCTGGTGTGGATCAGGGTGAGCTATCCTTCAAAACATTTAATTGCCTAGAGTGAGAAATGAAGCAAACTGAAGTGGATCCCAAGAATGTATTAAAAATCTGAACTGGAATGAGAATGACTTCACATCAAGTGAGACAAATGCAGAGTTGAGACTCCAGTGCTTCACACTTCCACTTGTCCTTGGCACTGAGAAAATGAGATTTTTAATATCTGAGAAACAGATTGCTGTGAAGACTCATCCATTGTAAATTTAAGCTGCCTTGATAGCAACTTAAGCTGGGGACAAGATTGTTCATTCCATCTGATTCTACAACTGTGGCCATGATTTCCATATTAATATTGCTGCTTTTTTTGGATTGCCTGTACCAGAAATAGGAAGGGGAGCTGGGAGTGGTTTCCCTGAGGTAGCAGATAATTTACTTAATGAATAATGTGGAAAGGGCAAAGGTTGGTGAGTTCTTACTTGCATGTCAGCTCTGGAGAGTGGTGACACCTGCTGTGCTTCCCTTTCTGTTGAAAGGAGACTGAGGGATATTGCTTCATGAGTTCAGAAGCATCATTTGGTGGGGATGGAACTTATGTTGGGTGGAAGTTTTTGGACTGAAATGGTGGGCAAGGAGTTGCTTCTTTCTAATCTGATGAACCCTTAAATTACAGAGTCACAGAACATCCTGAGTTGGAAGGGACCCACAGGGGTCATTGAGTCCAACTCCTGTCCAGGCACAGGACAAGCCCAAAGTCACCCCATGTGGCTAAGAGCATTGGCCAAGTGCTTCTGGAATTCCATGGCTGCATCCCTGGGGAGCCTGTTCCAATGCTGCACCACTTCCTAACATCCCACCTGCCCCTCCCCTGGCACAGCTTCATGCCATTGCCCTGGGTCCTGCCACTGGCCACCAGAGAGCAGAGGTCAGCACCCACCCCTCCCTCTCTGCTGAGGAAGTTCTAAACTGCCCTGAGCTCTCTCCTCAGTCTCCTCCAGGCTGAACACACCAAGTGATTTCAGCCTTTCCTCATAACACTTCCCCTCCAGACCCTTCACCATCTTTGTGGCCTCCTCTGGACACTCTCCAACAACTTCATGTCCCTCTTGTACTGTGGTGCCCAAACTGCAGCCAGTGCTGCAGGTGAGGCCACAGCAGTACCCAGTGAGGTGGGACCAGCACCTCTCTCCATCAGCTAGCAATGGGGTGCTTGGTGCACCCCAGAACCCTGTTGGCCCTTTTGGCTGCTAGTGCAATTACCAAAACATTTAAGCAACCTTTACATGTGTATTGGGGCAGGGGAGGTGTTTTTGTGCCACTGAGCTTTAGAGCAACATTGAGTCCAGGACTATTGGGAAGCCTTTTCAGTAGCAGCTCCTTCCTCATCCTCTGTTCACAGCCCAAATTTGGGCTAGATCCTAATGGCTCTGCATTGATAACATCTGAGGTCTGTACCATGGGGGTTTTTTTCCTCTTCCATTGGTATCACTAATATCATTGTCCTGCCTTTGTCATCTCCCACCTGAGCTCCTGCAGCCTCTTCTTTGGCTCTCTCTCATCTCCTGGTGTTCCAGTGTTGATACTGCATTTCCTGATGGTGGCAGGGGATCTACACCCTGGTAACAAATCTTTCTCTGAGGAATCCAGTTCTCTACCATTAGCCTCCCTGACCTTCAGAAGCTTTGTGTATCTTTAAGTCTGGTTTGTTCCTCTTTGGAAAACAAAACAGTTCTCTGAATTAAACTCAAAAGTTTGGCAAGAAGTCAACAGCATGATCTCATATTTTTTGGTGCCTGCTTCAGGGAATATGTCTTAAATGCAGTAAAGAGCCTTAAGAGAGCAGTGTTCTGGTGTGGGTCTCTCCTTCCAAGGGTTGTGGTGGCTGACTGGGAGAGACCTGTGTGTTTGTGGTGTCCATCTGTTAGCAGTTTGGTGTCGTGGATTCCCTCTCAGGCCACAGTTCATCACCTTTGACAGTCTGCTGGGACCACTCATCTTGTCTGTGGCCTTGCTCTTGGTGACCTCCTTTCCTGGAGAGGAAAAGGTGACTCCAGATATAGATGTGGGCCAGATGACTTGTTTTGGAAGTGGCAGCAGCCAGCCCTCAGCAGCTCCCTCCCTGAAAGCAGCCAGTGCTTTCCTTTGCCACGCTGGGGTGGGAGGCAGGCTTAAAACCCAGGGAAGTTTGGGGGCCAGGTGCTGATTGCTGCTGCTTCTGGAAAAACTCACTCAGCTCAGCCTCTTGCCCTGAGAGTTTTTAAGGTTTTTTTTGATGGAGGGCAAAAAGATAAAAGCCCCATAAAAGATGGTATAGTCTGTGTATGCCCAGTGGCCTCTGGCTGGAGGAGGTGAAGTTCCTCCCCAAAACCTCGAGCAAGTGTGGCAGGGGAAGAGTCATGCTATAGCATCTGGAGCAGTCTGAACCACTGAGAAGAGCCAAGATGTGTCTGTCCACAAGGCTTGGCTGCTTTTGTTACAGCTGTCTCTTTATAGAGCAGAGTAAATCACTGAATGCAAATCCTTCTCCTCTCTACCCACTTGGTTTCTGTTCCAGCTCACATACAACCATAGCCTGAAGTGTAAATATTCTCTAGTTCTTTCTTCATCTGCCTGGATGGTAATAATCCTGCCTTTCTCTTTCCCTTTGGTTAGTAGTTTGACTCTTTGAAGCCATTTCAGTCCATATTAGTTTGTGGAGAAAGACAGCAGCAGTGGTGGCTGAGGAAGATTCTCTTAGGTCATTCCTTTTCAGAACATAGTAGCTGTCTCCTGAGCTCTTGGGGGATGTTAGCCAAATAATCCTTTTAATAGCTTTGGTGAGTTAAAGGGTAGGTAACTGTCATAAGGCTAAATGATTGCACAGATTAATTTACTTGTGGCCAAAAGAAATCAATTGTAATTTAAATTTGTGTCTCTGGGCTTGATGACCCAACCAGACATCACCTTTCTTCCTGGGAGTCTACCATGTGCCCTGAAGTCTATGCCTGTGATTATCTAGGGGTCTGGATGAGTTAGAGATTATCCAGAGTAATGTGATTGAGCATTGCCAGGTTTTAACCTGTGGGCAACCACAAGCTCAGGACACTCAGCTGCTTGGCCTTCTTGAGATCTGTGAAATCTCCATTTCTAACTGAGTCATTGGAATTCCTGGGCTGTTTGGATGGATAAAGATTATTGCCCAGACTTTTGAGGCCCTGGGTCTGTTGCAGGCTATGTCAGAGCTCTTGCTGAAGGCAAAGGGAAGAGAGAGGCTGAGGCTTTAGTGGGCCATTTGAGTAAGAGACCTTGAAAGATGATGTAAGAAAGTTCAGTGGTTCCAGGGAGCATTTTACCCAGGGTTATATTTAGTGATTGGTGTGCATTCTGCTGCCTTTTAGCAGAGGGATGGATTGGGTGAACCAGAAGGATCCTGAAGGCTCCTGGCTTTGGGGTTTTTAAGGAGAAGTGCCTTGGCACTGCTGTGAGTGAAGCTGCTGTAAGGTTGCTCTCTGTAAGCTAGCTGGATAATTGGAGGTCAAGATAACCAGGAGGCAGAATATGTTTGGCTTTCATAGACACCTCTAACCTTCTTGTATCTTCTCATTGTGTCTTGCAGAATGGTGAATAACACTGAAGACCCCCAAGAGGCTTTGTAAGGTCCCACCCCCATGTAAAGTATGCTCAGAACTTTTCCAGTAGTGTAAGTACAAGGAAGAAACCAGAAACATGAAGAGTTTGTGTGGTGGGTTCTTCCTCTTCACTTGTCTAAAGGGAGCAGGGGAATGGTTACAGCAACTCTCAGCAGTTGGCTGGATTGGAGACCTGCACTGGCTTGCTATTTGTGAGACATTTAAACCAGGCAACAATAGCATTGAATTCCTCCCTTGGTCTGGCTGATGTGTTATTGTTACTTCTACTTTCCTGGTGCTGAAAGAGGAGGAAATTCATGCAGTTCTTAGAAGCTTAGCTTTGACCAGAGAAAAGGAAGTGTTAGGAGACATTTCCACACATCTACTGAACATACTAGAAGGATACCAGAGCTGTGCAAGAGAGCTTAGCACCATTACAGACTTGCTGAAGGTCTTGATGAGAACACTGCTGATTGCAGAGGAAAGGCAGAAGACCCAGGGCACCTAACCTTAGGGTTGGATCTGTTGCTCCAGGCAACTGCTGCTGTATCTTGAATCCCAGTACAAACTGAAGTTGTCTAAACCCCATCCTTGAATCTGAGCCTGCTGGTTTGTTCTTTTAAGTGACTTCTGTCATGAGTCTTCAATGTCATTGGTATCCATGCTGTTTCTTCAATAAATAAGGAAATGAATTCAGAGTTTGAAGCTTGTCAGGCTGAAAGGAAAGGCCTGACCTGTACCCTGCTGTCATCCATCTCTTCACTGGCCACTCCAACATCCCTGTTCCCCATAGCTCTTTTATAGGCATGACCAAATGCTTGTCCTCTGGCTATCAGATTCTGAAGATGCTTTGACCTCTTGACTTCTGCTTGTACCTTCTGTCAGACTGAGCTGGAAAGAGAAATCCTGCCTCCAGAGTAGGTAGCAGCTGAGGGGGCTGCTGGGAATGCAGGCAGGCTTTCCCAGATGGGGTATTCCAAGGGTGAAGATTATTCAGCTAGCCCATGGGCACTGATAGTGCAAGTGGCAGTGCAGCCACAGGCTTCATTTCAGAGGGAGTCACCACAAAAAGTAGCAGCTGCCAGGGTGTGTTGGCAACTAGACCACCAGTGTATTTCAGAAAGGCTTCTTGCTACAACCATGAATTAGTTCTTTTCTATTGCTGGTGGCTTGGTCTTCTGTCCAAAACTGGTGGTTTCCTACTATGTTGCCAGTCCCCTGAGCCACCTCCTCTTCTTTCTTTTAGCTGGAAATGTGTTGGATTTCACTATTGAAATCACCACTTGAAATTGAAAAGATCTAGTTGGCAGCAGGAAAGGAAGTCTGGAGGTAAGGCCACACTGCTCTGTGCATCTCTGTTGTTCTGGTCATTCAGAGTTTGCAGAGTGGTCTTTGTGGGATCACAAAGAGGGGGGGAAAATGCTGCTTTGCAGTTAAGCACAAAAGGAGGAGTAGGTAAAATTCAGCTATTTGCTGGGTTTGGGCTTGAGGTTTTCTGAAGTGGCACAGTTCTCTCTTGTGTTGATTGTTCCTGCTGCTGTAGCAGGATCCTGAGGGAGAAGGAAGGTGCCTGAAATACTCCAAAATGTCTCTTTTTTTCTTGACTTGTGGAAGAGAGGTGGTGGGAATCCTGCTGATGGTGTTCCTTGGAGCTTGTCCTACACTTTGTCATACCTCATGCTCTAGATGGACCCTGGAGGATGGCTGGGATGGATGTGTGGGGAGAAAACCCTCCAAGTTTGGCCAGGCACTTGGTCTGCCTTCTTGCAGGTTACCTGTGGGACTTGGAACAAGTCATTCTGACTTGTCTGAAGGTCAGCCCCTCCCTGTGAGCTCTTGGTCTCCAAACATTAGCATTGTTTCACTTTCCTCCTCCCAGGAATATTCTATAGAGAGGTGAGTTTCCAGCTGGAAGAACTGGAGAAGAACTCGTGAGATGTTTCTGTGACTGCAACAATGGAGGAAACCCAGATTATAGAAGGTTAGGGTGAGGCAGATATGGTGTCAGTGTGAATCAGTCTGTGCCTTGAGTAGAATTCAGGAGTGCCTGGCTCCTGGCCCTGTGCTTAGTCAGAGGCCAGTCCCTTTTGTAAGCCTTGGATTATGACAGTAACTGGCATTTCTGTTCCATTTTGGCCTTGGAAAATCAATCTCCAGTTCTCTCTCTCTTTCCCAAAGATGTGAAGCAGATCCTATAAAGCAAGAGTGAGTTTCTCACCCAAGTGGAATCAGTGGCAGAGCTGCTAGGCTGTGCCTGCTGCCAGCATTGCCAGCATCCAGTAACAAATCTTTCATCAGCAATTAAGGATTTGAAAGAGTGAGTGGAAAACCAACTTCTTGTACAAGTAGTGAATCTGGGCTGGGGGCTCTTTAACTAGCTGAGAAACTTGAAGCCTCCTGAAGAAATGTTGATGTTCTGCTCTCCTCTTGCCTCCTGTACTTTGTGGAGCAGTGAGTGTTTGATTAGGTTGGATTTAGTTTCAGAAGTTTCAGGCTGCTCTTATGAATTGTCTCCCTTTGGAAGGGAAGGGAAGCATGTGGCAGAGTTCAGCATTCCTCAGGCAGGGGTTTGCATTCACAAACAGAGCTAGAGCAGCTTGGATGGAGACTGATTTCCCTCCCTTGGGCTGAGAGCAGTCATTACAAGCATTCCATGTTGGTTGGGAATCAGGATGAATGGGAGCAGAGTCCTCTTTGAAAATCAGAACTGAGAGATGCAACTGCAGGAGCTAATTATGCTAAGGGGTGGGTGAGGGTGGCTCTGTTCCTTGGCATGATGAGCACTTCAGGCCTGATTTTATGGTGTTTTCTCTCTCTCCCTCTCTTCAAAACTGGTACAACTCCACTGCAAACACTGGGAGTTGCAACTGATGATGAGCATAAGTGTTGGCTCAGATGAGTCAGATCTTTAATCCTCTGTTGTGCCCTAGAAGTCATTGCATCAGCTCCTCGTGTTTGAAGGCAGCTTTGCTGAACCTGGTGCAAAGCTTTGGGTGTTGCTGGAAGATTTAAACTGACTGGGAATAAAGGAGATGTTTGTTTAGGAACAACAGGAAAGGCCAAAGCTTGAATTTCAGAAGACTAAGTAAGTGTGTCAGCACTGGTGTGGCCAGCAGGACTAGGGAGGTGATTGGCGCCCCTCTGCTTGGCACTGGGGAGCTCACACCTTGAGGATTGTGTTCAGTTTTGGGCTTCTCACTCCAAGAAGGACATGGAGGTGCTGGAGTGTGTCCAGAGAAGGGCAAGGAAGGTGGGGAAGGGTCTAGAGCACAAGTGTAGTGAGGAGCAGCTGAGGGAACTGGGCTTGGTTAGCCTGGAGAAGAGGAGGCTCAGGGGAGACCTTCTCACTCTCTGCAACTCCCTGAGAGGAGGCTGGGGCCAGGCAGAGGTTGATCTCTGCTTCCAAAGGGCAAGTGATAGGAAAAGAGGAAAAATCCTCAAGTTGCTCCAGGAGAGTTTTAGGTTGGACATTAGGAAAAATGTTTCCCCTGAAAGGGTTGTCTGAAGTCCTGGCCCAGGCTGCCCAGGGCAGTGGTGGAGTCCCCATCCCTGGAGGGGTTTCCAAGCCCTGGAGATGTGGTGCTGAGGGCCATGGTTTAACAGTGACTAGTGTGAGGTTAGCAGTTGAGCTTGGTGATCTTAAAAGTCTTTTCCAACCTTAATGATTCTGTAATTCTCCTTGTCCCTATCTTACTTTACTTCTTGGTACTTTTGCAGTTGATTGTATTTGAAAAGGAAAAAAAAAGGGGGGGAAGAAAATTGAATTATAGCTGGCCAGAGGAGTTCAGGAGGATAAGAGGCTCTTAGAGCAGTATGGTGGGGATGAAGTACTGGAGAATATCCAGTAATTAATGAAGGGAATGAAATTATGATGATTCTAAAATGGCTGTTTGACTTAACTACTTTGTAAATTGCTCTTTAAACAGGGTAGGTTTACTAAAAGATTTTAAAGAGGAGAACTGAAGCTCTGCTGGAATCACAGTTCCAAATGATGCTGCTGTAGTTAGCCATTAAAAAGCAGGAGAGGGTTGGCAGTGTTGGCACATCTTTAATAAGGCCACATCTTGCAATGTTTTGTTTTGGGGTTTGAATGGAAGATTCCCAGTTCCTGCAGTTGTTTTCAATACCTAAAGCTCACTCAGAAGCATTGTTTCTAGATCTCATGGCTGTTTAGAACAGCACATGAAAAGGTGACTAGGAGTTCCAGATGAAGGTGACCAGCAAGGAATGTGTCAGACACAGTTTATGGTGTGTGGGGAAGCAGAGGCAAGGCAGTCTGAACACCTGGAGATGACATTAGAGATCCCAGCAGGGAGATATTGTGTCTGATTTTGATGTTCTTTTTAAGGGTTACAAAATGATGCAGCAGCTTTCTAAAAGCTTGGAGCACTAGAAGAATATTTCCATGCTCAGACAGATCATTGCTTCTTAGTTTATTGGTTACTTTTTCTTTTTCCAAGTTGCCAAGACTTCTTCCAGTGCTTGTGTTAAACACAGGGTCACAGAATCCCAGCATGGGAGGGCTGGAAAGGACCCCTGGGCATCATCTAGTCCTGCTAAAGCAGAGGCACCCACACAACCAGTAGCTTGCCCAGGATCACCTCTAGCTGTCTTGGGAATCTCTCCACACAAGGAGACTCCACAGCCTCTCTGCAAAGCCTGGGCCAGGGCTCTGGCAGCCTTCAAGTGAAGAAGTTTCTCCTCCTGCTCAGCTGGAACCTCCTGGCTTCCAGTTAGTGCCCAGTGCCCCTTGGACTGGCCCTGGGCACCACTGTGCAGAGTCTGGCCTCAGCATCTTCCTAGCCTCTGCTGGACTCTCTCCAGTAGTTCCTTGGCTTTCTTCAGCAGGGGAGCCCAGAACTGGACCCAGGATTCCATCTGTGGCCTGAGTAGAGGAGGAGGAGAACCTTCCTGGACCTGCTGGTCACACTCTTCTCCTTGCACCCCAGGAGACCATTGGTCTTCTTGACCACAAGGGCACATTGCTGGCTCATGGGGAACTTGCTATCTACCAGCAGTCCCAAATTGTTCTCCTTGGAGCTGCTTTCCATCAGGTCAACCCCTAACCTGTCCTGATGCTGTAATGGACTTAATATGACAGTAGGTTTGCTACTTTTACATGACTTTCTGCAAGCCTTTTAGAAGCAGGCCACAGGCTCTGTAGAACACAAGTTGGAAGTCACTGAGTATCTTACTCTTCAAGCTGTGGATTCCCTTGTCCAGCAGCCCTTGCATCCTTGGGTGATTGAAATTGGTGCACTTGTAGAGTGAATACCCACTGGCTGACAGTGGGAGGAACTGGAGACCAGATCCCATTCTGACATGCAGCCACAGATGACAGAAGGTCAAGCATTTCTCCTGCATCTACAAAGACTGCAGTTTGTTATGTGCAGTTCACTAGTAATTCACTAGAGGATACTTAGGATTCCCTCAAGGATTATGTGTAATTAATTCACTGAAAGAGATTCATTGGGCCTGAGAACCCACATCTAGAAGGTCTTCCAGGTCACTTCAGACAAATTAGGAATCACACCCAGTTATGAAAGGGAATGACTGGCCATGGCCACAAACTGCTTGGCATTTCTGAAGGCATCTGGGAATCCTAGAATCATAGAATATTAGGAGTTGGAAGGGACCTCAAAAGATCATCTAGAAGTCATACTTCTGTCTGGTGTGAGTTGTTTGGGTCACAGGGCTAGAAAGGACACGAGGTTTGGGTTTCTAGTCTGTGACAAACAGGACTCTAAAGTGTGTTTTAGTTTGAAATGCTGAGGAATCAGTGAAGTAGGAATTTTGAGCAGATGAAAGAAGCTGCTGATTCCTTAATTCTCCAGTTCCACTAAGTCCTTCAGCACATGAAACTTGCTGTGGGCAGAGGAATGATCCAGGAATTGGTGACATTGGAAGTACAGGTAAGAAATGGCAGGATTGGGTTTATCTCAAGGCAAGCTGATCTGAAAGCCACCTCAAGGCCAGATGCTTAAGAAGAGATTTTTCCATTTGAAAGCCATGCTGCTTGGAGCTGATTTGGGGCTTTCAGGCTCTGCAGGAGTTTGTGCTGTGAGTCAGGAAGGCAGTGTGACACCTCTCACAAAGCTTAGAGGAAAGGATTGAGCAGCCCTGCCTCCCCCAAACCTAGAACACAGTGTCTGTTCCCAAAGGCTCCTTGTCAAGCTCTGAAGGTCTCTGTCTGAGATGTGACTTCCAAATTGGAGTTGTTACGATTCCAGTCAGTTGCTAGTCTAATGCTGCCTTGGCTGCTCTGCCTCCTTTTAGTAGAGTCATCTGGGTGCTTGTCTTGTTTTCTGTAATCAATTGTCCAAGGGACAGCACATTCCCATTGGACTGAAGCACTTATGTGGCTGTAGTCTTGTCTGTCTTCTCACACAGTCATTTTCTTGGATGGGAATCAACCCCTTGTGTTGACCTCTAGATTCCTTCTCCCACATACCTACTGTTGAAGCAATGCAAGGGGCTCTAGGGTTGCTTGCTGGGGTCAGTGATAGCAGCAGCTTCTTTTCAGTCCTGTATTTCCCAGGCTGCAGATGCCATTCTTGTGGATTCATGCATCCTGGCTTTATAGCACCACATCTGTGCAGCTCCACTTTAGCTACAGGTCTCCTAAGCAAGCCAGATCTTGGGACTGTTCCTAAGGCCCCATTTAAATTCCCACCCACTCTTAGCCTTGAGGCTGGTGGCTGCATCCAGACAGACTGTTTGTGTCTTCTGCTCCTTGCAGATTCTTGAGTAAAGCCAGCAGATTGCTCAGGAGGGCACTGATTGTGCTGGATCCAATCTGTGCCAAAGACAGGTGAAAGTGATTTTGAGGCACAGAAACATTTAGGTAGGAAAAGACTTTTGAGATCAAGTGCAATTGTTAACCCAGCACTGCTAAGTCCTCGTTAAACCATGGCCCTCAGCACCTCATCTCCACATCTTTTCAATCCCTCTGGTGATGCTGACTCCACCACTGCCCTGAGCATCCTGTGCCAAGGCTTGACAACCCATTTGGGATAAAAATTGTTCCTAATGTCCAACCTAAACCTCCCCTGGCATAGCTTGAGGGTTATTCTTCTTGTCCTATCGAGACCCAACTCCCACCTGGCTCCACCCTCCCTTCATGGAGTTTTAGAGAGCAAGAAGATCTCCCCTGAGCCTCCTTCACTAATACTGCAGAGAACTCTGTGTAGATGCTGTGGTGCCTCCTCCTGAGCACTCTCTAATTCACTACTACTGACATGGTGATACCTGCTGGCTCAAGGGTAGACCTGTTGCCATTGCCTACTCAGGTCTGTGTTGTGAAATGTTATTCCCCTGAGGAGATTCCCTTGGTGCTACACCCCCAAAACCTAGGGGCTTGATTTTCTTTCCCTGTCTTTTGTCTAGCTAAAAAAAAAAGATTAAATGCAGTAATTGAAAAAATTTTAGGCTCTGTGCCTTCTACTGGGGACTTCACTCTCCCAGTGCAGACATGGAAATGAGGAGGGAGCTTCAACATCTGTGGAGACAAACAGGCAGCCCTGTCCCTGGAAGGTCTAGCATAATCATGACAGCCATCATCCCTCTTTTGGTTTTCATAGGGTCCTTGGAATTCTTATTTGACTTTCCTGAGGCTGCTGTTTGTCAGCTCTTGCTTGCAGGGACTGTGCCTTAGCTCTGTCACGTCTCTTGGAACTTGAGTGATCTTTTCACCCAGCTCTCCTGCAGGAATTGGAATAAGCCCTTGACTCATAAGAATTTTCAGAAGAAGGATGCAAAATGCCTTGATCTCTTTGCCAAGTTCTGTTTGCCCTCCATCTGCCATTCCTTCTTCTCAAACTCTTGGGTTCTGAAGATCCCATCTCAGTCCTGTCACTTGTATGCCATTTGGATCTGTAGTGAGGAGACTTAGGAAAGCAAAGAGGTTAAGGGAGAATATTGTGATTTTTTCATTTCCATTTCTGGGCTTTCCAGCAGATCCATGTTCACTGCCCTGACATCTTGGGAAGTTTAGGAGTTAAATGCTTTTGGTGAGCCACCATGATGACTGAGTTACGTGAGAAGCTTGCCTTTGGAGGGGAAGAGGCTGTCAACTTCTTTCTTTAGATGAAAGCTCAGTAGTAATTGGCTGTGTTGCACTTTCCTTGTCAGGGCAGGCAATCTGTGACAGCATTCCAGGTTCAAAAGTTACTAACTTCAGAACTCAAACTTCAGAAATGGGACTTCAGTCAAGTCAACTTTGGGCCTCCAGGCCACTAGAATTTCTGCTGGATGTGTTTTTATCTTCTTCTTTTCAAGGCAGCAAGAAAAAGTTAGGGCAACTTGAACTCTTGGTGCTTGAGATTTGAAAGAGTTGAGGTTCATAGATCTCATGTCATAACTGGTTCAAACTTCTTCACAAAAACTCAGCTTGACAGTTTTGGCATCTGGGAATTTCTGTCTGCTGGATACTTGGCAGTGGGCAAAATCAAGCTGCAGCCTTAATAACTGAGCGGCCACTGCCTCTCTGTAGCAGTGGTTTATCAAAAGTGAAAGGATCCTTAACTGCAGGTTTATTGTGGGAGGTGCAGGCAGTGCTAGTAGAAGAGAGAAAGGTTATTTGAGCACTGCAAAGAAAAGAAGCCCTTCTGCTACTTCTGACCCCACCTGGAATATTGCATCCAGTTCTGGAGCCCCTGTTCCAAAAGGGATATGGGGGTGCTGGAGAGAGTCCAGAGAAGGGCCAGGAGAATGATCAGAGGACTGGAGCACCTCTCCTACGAGGACAGACTGAGAGAGTTGGGGTTGTTCAGTCTGGAGAAGAGAAGGCTCCCGGGAGACCTTCTGGTGGCCTGCCAGGATCTGAAGGGGGCTACAAGAAAGCTGCTGAGGGACTGTTTAGGAGGTCAGGTAGTGATAGAACCAGGGGAAATGGATGCAAGCTAGAAGAGGGGAGATTTAGATTGGATCTTAGGAGGAAGTTCTTCACTGTTAGGGTAGTGAGACACTGGCACAGGTTGCCCAGAGAGGTTGTGGAAGCTTCATCCCTGGAAGCTTCTAAGGCCAGGCTGGATGGGGCTCTGGATCCTTAAGGTCCCTTCCAACTCTGTCAATTCTCTGATTCTACTCAGGGAGGTTGACGGGAGGTTACCGTGCTGGCTTGTTTGGAAGGTGTGAACTGTTGGTCTGCCAGCTCTGTCATATGTATCACTTGAATTCCATGTACCCTAAGAGAAGGATTTGCCATTTTGACCTTGTTTGTAGGCTGCTGGAAACCATGTCTCACTACACAGACGAGCCAAGATTTACCATCGAGCAGATCGACCTGCTGCAGCGCCTGCGGCGCACGGGGATGACCCGGCACGAGATCCTCCACGCGCTGGAAACCTTGGACCGTCTGGATCAGGAGCATAGCGACAAGTTTGGGAGAAGGTCTAGCTACGGAGCTGGTTCCTACAGCAACAGTACCAACAATGTCCCAGCATCATCTTCAACAGCCACAGCTTCCACACAGACCCAGCATTCTGGGATGTCCCCATCCCCCAGCAACAGTTACGACACCTCCCCACAGCCTTGCACTACGAATCAGAACGGGAGGGAGAGTAACGAGCGCTTGTCGGCCTTCAACGGGAAGATGTCCCCTACCCGCTACCCCCTTGCAAACAGCTTGGCTCAGAGGTCCTACAGTTTTGAAGCTTCTGAAGAGGACTTGGATATTGATGACAAAGTGGAGGAACTGATGAGGTTAGTAGAAGTCTTTGTATCCAAGGTTGGGGAAGGCAGAGTGAGAAGCCGTCGGAAGAAAGCTGCGTGTCGGAGGGCAGCTCTTAGGTGTTACCTGGAAATGCAGCTCTTCCCCTGCTAGTTCCCTAATGGTCACTCTCTCAGTGCCTCTCAGCCTTGTGTAGACACCCCCTGGCCACGTGTGGGTCTCCCACAGCCTCTTTTCCTGTTGAAATGTTTTTTCCCATACTGTACTAAGGCTTGGAATTGATGTGAGCACACTGATTTTCCACTTACTCACAAGAATTCTCTCTTGAGTGTCAATTCACATGACTCCTCCTTCAGGCCAGTTGTATTTCCTTCCATAGACAGGAGGAGGAGGGAATCTGCTTGGTTAAAGCTTTCCACTGGGGTCTCTCTTTATAGTTAGAGGCAGGATCTGACTCCCTCTGGGCTTTGCAGGTTGATGTAGGAAAATACCAATAATAAAACAGCAGCAGAAGTCTTCAGTGTGAAGCAATTGAGGGTTTTTTCCCCCAGTGACCTTCCTTTACTTTTAGCAGCTTTCTTGTCAGCATGATGGCAGAGATGGAAGGAGAGGACTATACCAGTAAGGATGGAAGTCAGGGTGGGCTTGAGAGCACAAAGAGATAAGGAAAGGCCAAATGTCTCCAAATAGTTTTGGTCATAGTGTTGGATTGTCTTCCCCTCACCTCCAAAGAACTAGGGTCTGTAAGCTCCAAGATGAAAATATGTTTGAAATAGTTACATAGTTTGGAGATTTAGGGTAAAGGGGTGGCTTTTGGGGGAGAGGATTAGAGATGAGCAAGAAGAAAAACCAATCACCCTCTTTACTGTCAGCTGCATGATAAGGGAGTAGTGCAGGAAGGTGGTGAGGAGTTCCTTTTGCTGAAGATGAATTGTTCCTTTGAGTTTTGGGTTCCTATGCAAATCCATCTCAGGCAATGCCTTTAGTGCTTGCTTATACTGAAGCTACTTTTGTTTGAGGCATGTGGAAGATGAGTGTTGGGCCCAGAAATGGAAACATGGCATTTCTTTTTCATTTGCCTTTGCAAGCTTGAATCTACCTTGAATGCTGCTGGGGCAGGGGAGGAGAAAGGGAAGAGAACTTGCCAAATAATAAAGCCTGCTTTTAATTGTCTGCTCTTCTCAGGGAGGAAGAGGAGGGAGAATTACCTATTTCCTGACAGTTTGCTGCCTGTCACAGTCCCTGAGCAACCTCCAAATGATTTCCTTTCTGGCACAGTTGTAGTCCCCTCTGAACTGCCTTTGCACACCTTGTAGCAATCCTGTAAATAAGTGGCACTTGTTCATGCAGTGCAAGCTGTGGCCTAAGGAAGCACAGGTGCAGGGATAGAGGTTGCACCATCATTTCTCCTTTGGGCCTTTCCCTTGCTAGGCTGGAGAAGGTTTGTGGCTGTGCATTCCCTTGTTTAGCTAAGCATGCAGTCCCTGTTAGCCTTTCTTTTCCTGCCTCGTTTTTATGACTGAGGTTTTTCTGCTGGGCTGAGAGATTTATTCATCCCTATGTAATGAAACTTTGGCCAATCCATATGGCAGTGCTGCACCTCCCATGGATTATATAGGACATGAGTCATCCTTTCTCCTGCTTAGGCCACTTTGATCCAACATGCCACTTGGTAGAAGAAGCGTCCACCACTGAGGCACTGGCACTATTTTAACACCTTCCTTGTCCCCTAAAGAAAGGAAATAAAGCCATTTTGCATTTTCAAAGTGCACTTTGCTCTCCCTGTCTTTCTCTGTGTTCTTTTGTGTTGTGTTTCTTTTCTGTTTTGGTAGGAGGGACAGCAGTGTGATCAAGGAGGAGATCAAAGCCTTCCTAGCCAATCGGAGAATCTCCCAAGCAGTTGTTGCACAGGTAACAGGTAAGAGCTTGGGGAGCCCTTTCTTCCTTTTCTCTCTGAGTGCCTCTCTGTGCACAGTGCAGATGTTGGAATATTGCTTGCCTTTCTGCATTGCAGTGCAGATCTGTCAGCTTAGTCATGATAATGTATGCCTTTGATTTAAGAGCCATTGTCCTGCACATCATGGAACTTCCCCAGTGAATCACTTGCTCTTTGCTTTTTTTTTTCTCTTGGTGGCTTGTGCTAGCAGGTTTTATTTTACAGCATTATAATAAGCCCAGAGTTCTTCTCTTAAAATGAAAACAGTTTGCCTTGATTCTCCAGTTGTTTGGTGAGTGTGGCACATACCTGCTTGTCTGTGTGGAGATCCATCTCAAACAGGCTCTCTTGCTTTTGGTACCTATATAAAGGTATGTGAATAGTCAGGAGACACAGCTATAGCTATAGCACTGCAGCCAGGAGCCAGATGATGATAGTTTGTAGCTTTTTCAGTCACATACATCTGAGGCACAATTAGTGAAATGAGTGAAACTCAGATGTGATCTTAAGGGCATGACCATATTGGTTCAGATTTGACACAGAACTCCTTCTGGTTTTGCCCTGTGCCTTAACTCTTTCACATTCAGGACAGGAGAACAGCATGCAGTGACCTCTCTTGTTCCCTGGGGCTGTTTCCAGAGCTATACAGAGGGTAATGAAGTCTTTCTGCTCCTCCATAGCTGGCTTGCTGTGAGTTCTTTGCAGGCTTGCCCTGCCTGTCCAGACCACTGTAGCTGGTAGTGTGTTAAGGATCACAGAATCGTTTAGACTGAGAAAGAACTTGGAGATCATAAGGTCCAACCATCAGCCCAACACTGCCAACCACTAAAGCATGTCCCTTGGCATCACAGCTACCCATGTTTATGATTCCTCCAGGGATGGTGACTCCACCACTGCCCTGGGCAGCCCCTTCCAATGCCTAACCACTCTTTCAGGGAAGAAGTTTTTCTTACTGTTCAATCTAAATCTCTCCTGGTGCAACTTGAGGCTCTTGTTGTGTGGCTTGTTGCATGGGAGAAGAGGCCAATCCCCACTTGGCTACAACCCCCTTTCAGGAAGATGGAGAGAGTGAGAAGGTCTCCCCTGAGCCTCCTCTTCCCCAGACTAACCAAGCCCAGTTCCCTCAGCTGCTTCTCACCACACTTGTCCTCTAGACCCTTCCCCATTTTTGTTGCCCTTTTCTGGGCACACTCCAGCACCTCAAAAGTGTTAGGATGAAGACCTGATGATAAAATGCAGATAGCTCCATCCTGTATTATACCTATAACAGTTACTCCTCTATAAACCCAAGCTTGAAGAAACATCTTGAAATAGGTAATGTTTACTGTTCCTTGATGGTTAGGAATGCCAAACCAGCAGGAGGGAAGTTGTTCTTTTATGATATCTTCAGTATTTGAAATGTCATAAGAGCCCATCTGTCTGGGGGATCTGGGCTTGCAGACATCCCTAGCAGTTGAAGCAGACAGGCAGAAGTGGGTGCTTGAGCCATGGAGTCAGGAATTCTTTCCTCATCTCCAGCTCCTCTGGTGTGATCAAGAAGGCCAATGATCTCCTGGGGTGCAGTGAGAAGAGTATAACCAGCAGGTCCAGGGAGGTTCTCCTCCCTGGTCACGTCTGCCACATCTGGATGACTGGGTCCAGTTCTGGGCTCCCCAGCTAAAGAGAGGCAAGGAACTACTGGAGAGAGTCCAGCAGAGGCTGAGAAGATGCTGAGGGCACTGGAGCACCTTTGGGAGGAGGAAAGGCTGAGAGCCCTGGGGCTGCTGAGCCTGCAGAAGAGCAGCCCCAGAGGGGAGCTGCTCAATGCTGAGCAAGAGCTGAAGGCTGGGGGCAAGAGGCTGGGGCCAGACTCTGCTCAGTGGTGGCCAGGGCCAGGCCAAGGGGCACTGGGCACAAACTGGGACCCAGGAAGTTCCAGCTGAGCAGGAGGAGAAGCTTGTTTGGTGTGAGGGTGTTGGAGCCCTGGCCCAGGCTTTGCAGAGAGGCTGTGGAGTCTCCTTGTGTGGAGAGATTCCCCAGGCAGCTGGAGGTGATGCTGGGCAAGCTGCTGTGGGTGCCCTGCTGGAGCAGTGGGGTTGGACTAGATGATTCCCCAGAGGTCCCTTCCAACCCCTACCATGCTGGGATTCTTTGCTCTTGGGCAGAATAATGTCTCTTTCCTTGGTTTCAATTTCACCTGTGAAATAAGGAGATTAACATTTGTGTAACTCTTAAGGAAAGCTATTAACCTCACCTGATGTTAGCACTGCTACTTCAAAAATTAAATGCTAAGTCTGGTTGCTTAAACTGTACTTGAACTCTGCATTCAGTTTTGGTTGTGTGTGAGTGAGTCACTCCCCTGCTTCTGTGCTGTCTTGGTCTGAACATAGTCCTGGAATAACCTATCTCTGAGTTAACCTCTGTGGGAGCACCCTTCCCATCTCCCAGCAAGTCAGACTAACTTCTCCTTCAAGTTGAGTAAAGTTAAGAGCTAAAAGTCACAGAAGTCTTTCCCAAAGAAGGCAGCATTCCCCTTTGGTCAGTGGGACTCCTGCATGCAGGGCTGCTGACCCAGAATCACCACACTCACCTGAAGACACTGTATCAGTCAGAAGTGATCCACCTAGAAGTAGCTAGATGTCTTGCTGCATGTCTTCATACCCCTGCAGGCACAATGCAGGAACCTCCAGACCAGCCTCTTCTCACCTGATCCTTTTGCTGCTTCCATCCTCAAGCAGCTCTCTTGGATTTCAGGTGTTGAAGTCATTAAGGTGGCACTTAGCCCTTGGGAGCTTTCCCTGTTGGCCAGGTTGTTCCTTCTGTGACACCTCCTGCATCACATGGGGGAGAATCCAGCCTGTGCCCACACAGTGACCAGAGAACACACTGCTAGATGTCTCTCTGGAGCCTGTCAGGGGGATAGAGGCAAGGCTGAACTAGTGGCACTCTGTTATTATCTTGTTTTCAAGCCACATCACTGGGGAAACCAGGTTGATCTGAAGGTTAAATGGCCAAGTCCTTTTGCAACTGAGCCAGTTGTGCTTCCATGGACCTTGCCACTAAGGAAAGCAAGTGAGTTTTGGCAGGTGCAAGGCTTGTGCTGCTCTGCCCTTTGCAGTTGAACTGGGTCAGGCTCCATGTGCTTGGTGGGAAGGTCTGCAGGAGCTGATTCCTTTTAAACATAGCCCTGTGTAAGGAGATGTGTAGTACTTGTGTGGCACTATCAAGTACATAGTTATGGCTTATCTTAAAGAAGTAGTAAGTCTCAGAGATGTCTGAAGGCACCAGCTTAAAGAGTGTACTCAGCACTACCAGGGAGAAACATCAGCTTCCTTTCAGAAGCACACTGTGGTGAAGAGTGACTGAAAATAGCTGGAGACAGAGATTCAGAGCAGAAAACACTTCCAGAGTTGTCTTAGCCCTGATGAGTGCTACTTGACTTGTGTATTCTTCAGATATCTCCAGCATCCTTCCTCTTCAGCTATAGGAAGGCCTGGGAACCACTTCTGGTTCATCAAAAGAGCAGTGTGGTGTAGACAGAGGGAATGCTTTGTTGAATCTCTGCTGCCACATGGTATCATCTCAATGTCTACAGGCTGGGACTTAACTGCTAGAGCTGTTCTGTATGTCACTGAAGAGATCAATACAATCCAAAGAGTGATCAAGAGCAGATGGCATAAGGGAGGAGCATAAGAGTGAAATGGCACCTTTACAGAACAGTGTTCAGCCTCCAGTCATCTGTGTCTCAGGGTCCCCTTTTGTTACATTGCCCTTCACTTCAGGGTGGAACCCTGGTCTGGCCAACAAAGAGGCTGTTGAAAGTGGCAATTCTCCAGGAGCAAATCAGCCACCCACAGAGCTACAGCATTTCTGGAGGCTGGAGTGCAGATGTTGGGCATGTTTGACTTGTCCAGCCACTGGCTAGCACCTTTCATTGACTGGGAAGTCATTTGTTTAGCACTTTAAATAAAAGCAGAATAGCCTGGCCTCAGCTCTGTGTTCACCTCTTCTGCCCTGGGAGGAGAGGCAAGAAGGAAATGAAAAGATAGCTGGCTGGCTGTGTCCAGAAGGAGAGTTGCCTGGCTTGCCTGGCCATGCCCTCAGCTTTCTCCTTTCAGTCTCTACCAGTTTCTTTACTACTCTAACAAGTTGTGTGTGGAATGGGAAGGGAGAATGGCATGGAGAGAGAGAGAAGGAGTAGCAGTGCATCTGAACCGTCACACTATATCTTTAGCTAGGAACCTAGAACTTTTTCCTCATCTCAGTTTTACTCTGGCAGTGCACTGGCAGAACACACATCCCTCCATCAGCCACAGTCCTACCAAGCACAGCCAGCAGCCTTATCTGGACACTCAGGAAATAACAGAATCCTTTTGGTTGGAAGAGACCTTTTAGGATGATCAAGTCCAACTCTTCTTTCCAGACTTTGCAACAGTAAATGGCTTTTCCCTTTGTCTTCCCTGTGCTGCACTGCAAGGGGATGGGCAGTGCTGGAGAGGGGGGAGGATAGGTGAGAGAGGAGAAGGGAGCTGGGGGTTAGAGTCAACTCTTGCACTAGAACAAATTCTTTAGGCTCTCTTAGTCTGTATAAAATGCCAGCAACTTGAAAAGTCATCTGGATAATGAATCTGAGAGGGAAAATGAAACCTGGAAGACATTCTACAGGGTTGCCTTGTGCCCTGAGAGAGGAGGGCAGATTGCAAAACAGTAACAGGCTATGAAATGGTGACTTGAAAATAGAGGAGTGATTGATAAGAAACCAAAACCTAGCCTAACACCTATTAGTGCTGGTCCTAAATACAGGAGCTGCTTTTTATAGGAACTTTTTTAATGGTGCCTGTAATAAGATAAACAAGAAGCACTTGGGTTGGGCTCTGTATAAATAATCTCCTACTGATAAGAAAAATGGCAGTATAAACAGGAGCTAATAATAGTTCCTGCTGAATTTCCTATTGTGCTATGTGAAGCTCCTTTGAAGGTGGCTGCAGCTTGCTGGGGTGGGGGGGAGCTCTTCAGCCCTACATGGGGGAGGTGAGATGCTAGGTTTTTATTGGCAATTATTGGAAGTTGTGTGATGCAATTTGCTTTAATTGCCACCAGAATTGTGTCTGGGTATGAGTGAGTTATGGTCAGAAGTCAAAGGGTAAAGGGAGAAACTTGAAATAAAATATAACTACCCAACACAGATCTTCCCAGGGCTCAGTTCTGCCAACCTTCCCACTTGCTCTGCTTGTTCAGTTCAGCCCTGTCCTGCTCTATCTTAGCTGACAGGAGATCTTCAGGACCTAGCTCTATGTTCTGCTAAACAAGCACAGGACCTAGGGTGGTGGAGAGCAGCCTGGAAGCACAGCAGTGACACAGGGGATGCTGAGCAAATGCAAACAGAATCATTAAGGCTGGAAAAGACCTTTTAGGATCATGGAGTCCAACTGTTAACACTGCCAGGTCACCACTAAAGCATGGCCCTCAGCACCACATCTCCAGGGTGAACACTTCCAGAGGTGGTGACTCCACCACTGCCCTGGGCACCAACCCAGGGACAGCAGCCTGGGCCAAGGCTTGACAACACTTTCAGGGAAGAAATGTTCCTAATATCCAATCTCAACATAATCTAGCACAACTTCAGGCTCTTTCCTCTTCTGTTGTTTGTTTTTTGTGAGAAGAGACCATTCCCCACCTGGCTCCAGCCTCCTCTCAGGGAGCTGCAGAGAGTGAGAAGGTCTCCCCTGAGCCTCCTTTTCCCCAGGCTAACCAAGCCCACTTCCCTCAGCTGCTCCTCACCACACTTGTGCTCTAGACCCTTCCCCAGTGTCACTGCCCTTCTCTGGACACACTCCAGCACCTCAGTGTCCTTCTGGCAGTGAGGAGCCCAAAACTGAACCCAGGATTCCAGGTGTGGCCTCCCCAGTGCCCAGTCCAGGAGGAGAACACCTGCCCTACTTCTCCTGGTCACACTAGTGCTGACCCAAGCCAGGATGCTGTTGGCCTTCTGGGCACTCTGCTGCCTCATCTTCAGCTGCTGGCCACCAACACCCCCAGGTCCTTTTCCCCCAGTACTCTGCCCCAAGGCTGGAGCCCTCATGGGGTTGTTGTGCCCCAAGTGTAGAACCCCATACAAATAAAGTGAAACTTAATTTGAAGAGAATCCAGAAAATGACTGAATTATTGATCATCTGGAATGGCAAGCAACTGGATTTTGAGAACCATTTTCCTGCCTCTTTTTTTTTCTCTGCTCATGCCAACAGAAGGAAAGATTTGGTTTTGTCTGATTTTGGTCTTTGCAGGTAAAGAAGCTGTGCTAATCTCCCAAACTGGTAGCTGTCCTTTGCAAGCATGTGTTCTGTACATCTAGGACCTGTCTTACAAACTGGAGAACTAAAACAGAGTCACTTCCTTTCTTCTCCAAACCTAATGTATTCCAGGTGCTTCTAAAAATCTCTCCTGATAACAAACATTAAAGAAATGCAAAGTAGAGTCACTGAAGAAATCTACCTCTGAAGGTGAAAACCAGTTACCAAAGACTTGATGAAGAGCTGTTTTGAGGGTTCTGAGCAGATTTGTGCTGCAGATACCAGTTGCCTTCTCTTGAGGATGCATTTTGCCATTTCTTTTATGTATTTGAAAGGGAAACTTTCCCCCCCCATCCCAATAATTTCTGTAGGAGAGAGTGGGGCTAGAAGAGCATGTGTGTGGTGGCATCTCCATTTTCTTTATGATTGGGAAGTGTAACCTGCTATTGGAAGGAGTGATGTGTGACACCAGAAGCCAGCATTTGAGTTGCTGTCTAATCCTTTCTGATTGCCACTTAACTTCAGAACTCTCTGTGAGAAAACTAGCTGTGCTCATTGCAATGTGTCTGTGTCCATGCTGATGCTGAGCCCAGAGGGTAACAGTCTACCTGACAGAGGGCATTCAGAAGAGTGTGACCAGCAGGTCCAGGGAGGTTCTCCTCCCCCTCTCCTCTGCCCTAGGGAGGCCACATCTGGAGGACTGGGTCCAGTTCTAGGCTCCCCAGTTGAAGAGAGCCATGGAACTTCTGGAGAAACTCCAGCAGAGGCTAGGAAGATGCTGTGGGCACTGGAGCAGCTCTGGCAGGAGGAAAGGCTGAGAGCCCTGGGGCTGCTTAGCCTGCAGAAGAGCAGCCCCAGAGGGGAGCTGCTCAATGCTGAGCAAGAGCTGAAGGACATAAGGCAAGAGGCTGGGGCCAGACTCTGCTCAGTGGTGCCCAGGGCCAGACCAAGGGGCACCAGGCACAGACTGGAAGCCAGGAGGTTCCATCTCTAACATAAGGAGAAGCTTGTTTGATGTGAGGGTGTTGGAGCCCTGGCCCAGGCTTTGCAGAGAGACTGTGGAGTCTCCTTGTGTGGAGAGATTGCCAAGGCAGCTGGAGGTGACCCTGGGCAAGCTGCTGTGGGTGACCCTGCTGGAGCAGGGGGGTTGGACTGGATGATCTCCAGAGCTCCCTTTGAATTTTAACCATTCTGTGCCTCCTTGAGGTCCATGGTTCAGTTTGAGAGTGTTTCCTCCCAACAACTGGATTTTCTGTGCTCAGAGAACTTATTTCCTTCATCTGCTCCTGGCAGCAGGATGATTTCTTTTTTCCTGCCAGTGCCATTTCCACTGTAGCCTGATTCCAGGCAGTGTGACAGGATGGTGCTGGTGGCAGTACTAGTCATGGTCCTCATGAATCAACTGCATTAAACCCACTTGAGGTGCAGGAAAGTTTTACCTGACAACTTGGGGGGTTGGGTTTTCTTTAACTGAAAGGAGTGAAGGGTGGGTTTGTGATTTAAGTACTGGGATCTAGGAGATCCTGGATCAGTTCTTCTGCTCTGGACTTTGCATGTGTCCTTGAATCAGTCACACTGTTGCAATGTGCAGTTTTGGGGCCTGTAAACCAAGCTGAGGTACAGATGGGAGCTATTGAAAGAGGAGGAGTGGTGTAGGTAGAGGAAAGCATTAAGATGCTCAGCTCTCATTTACAGATCTGAAACAAGGACAGAGAATAATAAAAGAACAAAACCAAGAGAAGAAGGGCAGGGTGTGGGACTTAAAAGGGTCTCCTAGAGGTCATCCACTACATCCCTATAACCTAACCCCAGATCAGCTGCCTAAGAGGTGCCTGAGATGTTATCTGGGTGTGCAGCATTGCTAGAGTCTTCTAGCCAAAGAGCAAAGTGGGCTGTGGGCACATGCAGGACATGCTAGGGACTGCAGTGCCATTCAGATCATCATGGACTGAGAACTTCCAGTGCAGGCCTGGAGTTTGAACCTCTGGGTGTCCTTTACAAAGCTCCATTTTGCAGAGGTGACTTCACAAGCTGTGAGGCCTCCCCATGAGTCTGATGTGGACATGGCAAGAGCCAACTTGAATCTCCTGGCTCTTGCTCCTTGGCTTTGTCTTGAGCACACTGGCTGAAGTGGCTAACATCTGGACCACTTCCTGCCAGTAGCAGCAGCCTCTTGAGCAGGATTGGGATTTTCCACTTGACAACTCTTCTCTAAAGATACTTAATCTCTATTTATGTCTTTATCTAATGATGCTTTGCTGTTTGTATCTTCCATTGTTATCCAGCCACTCAACAAACACTAATTCCCTGCACTAAGTGGGCTGTGGGAAAGCAGTAAATCAGTGGTGCTATTCCCCATGGATTGGTAGGAGCCATGCAGCCAAAAGCAGGGAGATACAAACATTGGTGTCCCACAGCACTCTGCTAAAGAAATGGCTTTTAGAAATCATAATAGGAGGTGAAAAGCCTCAAATGTTCACAATTTGGTCTTTTCACTGATGCTCAGGCATCTCAGTTGCATGATTTCAGCTAGGCTGAAGCCTTGGTTTGGGCTTGAGAGCTTTGTTAACTGACTTTGATTTCTTTTGCTATGAAGTTTTTTGCTTCCATAGTTACTTGATGTAAACTTGGCAGAATCTGAGGGTTGTGTTTGGTTGAGTAATTCCACTTCCCTAGCAGGATAAACTTAATTATATATCCCCCTTTGGGCCCTGGGGGTAGACAACTGTTGCCTGCCCCAGCTGTTTCTGAGCTCTCTTGGTTGTGGAGCAAAGGCAGTCTCTAGGAATAGGTGTTAAGAAGATCAAGAGATGTACAGGAGACAAAACCAAACCAGGGGATGCCCATGGCAGGGAGGCTGGAACTAGGTGATCTTGGACCACAGGGTGGACCCAAATCATTCTGTTTTGTGGGCAGAGCTCTGTTGACCAGCAGTAAGCTGCTGTACTTGACACAAAACACACCTATCCCTTTTCCTCAGGGCAAGGAAAACTTCAGAGGCTCCAGAATTCTGCAGGAGGAAGAACAATTAAGAACATAAACCCTGTGATTAAAAGAAATCTGCTTAGAGTGAACCCACCTGAATGTGAATCACCTGAGAGTCAAGTTCAATCACTCTGTAGTTAACTAGCTTCAGTGAGGGGAAAAAACCCATAATAAACTCCCTGTATTAGAAGTAGTAAGACTACAGGGAGTTGGTTTTTATAAGTTAATATGGTTATGAGATCTTATAAAGCCTTGATGCATCTCAGGAGGGGAGAGGAGGTTCAGTTTCTGTGTGCACACTCAGCCTTTTCCCTGCCTCAGTATTCTCTCCAAGCAGGTGGTGGCACAGGTGGTGTGCAGCAGTATATTGTTACTTGGAGCACCTCCTAAAACTGGAGTCCTTAGGAGAGTGTAGATGTTATTAACCCCTTCTGAGAGCTGAAGAGCCTTCTGGAAAGTACAGGGAGTGCTCCTGCCTGAAGTACTGCTGCAGTTATTCAGCAAACTGGGCATTGTTTGGATGTTTTCAGATGATCCTGCAGTTCATCTCCTAGTGCACCCTTAAACCTTCTGCTTTCTTTGCTTCCTTTCCTTTTCATCACTCCTTTTCCCTGTGTGCATTCAGTCAGTGTCACAGTTTGGAAGTCACTGTGTTAACTTCAGGGGTTTTTCCCCTTTGACTGTTTTCTTAGAAGTCTTGCTTTAAAAACTGAAACTTTTTGTCCCTAAATCTTGTCTGGGTCCTGCTTGAATCCTGCTTTGCTGACAGACAACTGCCTTTTCTCTTTTGGGTTTTTTTTGGGGGCCTTTGTTAGAGCTGCTGAGAGTTGGCTTGCTCCATTTCTAGGCTGGTTTGATCTATATCACTTAAACCATTTCTCTCTTTATCTTCCTTCTTATTCAAGCACTGAATGATCTCCTAGCTGGCATTGATACCTAACAGTGGGTAAGGGACTTGTTCCCATTTCCCAAGCCTCAGGGAAGTTGTGGACAGTTCAGGTCAGTGGTAGATTTGGCTTCCCAGTTGCTTGGAGGCTGATGGTGCTAATCCCAGGATGTACCTTGAGGAAGGCTGAAAATAACACCACGGAGCAGCTAAAGCACTTAGGGGATGGGGTGGGGAAGCTGGAACTCTGCTTTCTCTGTGATTGAGACTTTGTGAGCTCCTGAGCTTTGTAAGACAGCATTTAACCAGGTGTATAAACCATTGAAATATGTGAAAAGAAGAAGTTTTCTCTTCCTCCTTGTCTGTGTTTTGCAGGGATCAGCCAGAGCCGGATCTCCCATTGGCTGCTGCAGCAAGGCTCAGACCTGAGTGAGCAGAAGAAAAGGGCATTTTACAGATGGTACCAGCTTGAGAAGACAAATCCTGGTAAAGAAATACAGCCTAAAGCTCTCCTGCTGTTTTATGGGTGGGAAAAGAAGCCTTTTGCCACTTCTTGGCCTGGTGTACTGTAGAGGTGTTCCCTGTGCCCAGTGTACTTTGTAGGAGGGTAGGAACAAATCTGCACTCTGGAGCAGTGATCTAGAGCTGACTTGTCCAGACCTCTGTGTCCAGCATCTCAGTCACAGTTACTTGCCCTGTCCTCTCAGTGCTAGCTTACTCTGGGAATCAGAAGCAGGCAGTGAAGCTGTAGTCAGCTGACATGAAGTGTAGGCTGAGGCTCTTCAGAAGGGGAAAATAGAAGACATTAATAATGGCTGCATCCTGTAAAGTTGCAGCAAAAAGCCCACATTTGGGCAGGGAGGAATTTTGGGATATCTTAGGAGGGTTTGGCTTGGATCTTAAGCTCCTGGATGGGATAGAATCATAGAATCAGTTAGGCTGGAAAAGAGCTTTTAAGATCATGGAAGTCCAACTGTTAACCCAGCAGTGCCATGTCACCACTAAACCATGGCCCCCAGCACCACACATGGATGTCTTTTCAACCCCTCCAGGGGTGGAGACTCCACCACTGCCCTGGGCAGCCTGGGCAATGCTTAACAACCCTTGAAGACAAGAAATAGTTCCTAATATCTAATCTAAACCTCCCCTGGCACAACTTGAGGCTGTTTCCTCTCATCCTGTTGCTTGCTCCTTGGGAGAAGAGATCAAATCCCACCTGGCTCCAGCCTCCTCTCAGGGAGTTGCAGAGAGTGAGGAGGTCTCCCCTGAGCCTCCTCTTCTCCAGGCTAAGCAAGCCCAGTTCCCTCAGCTGCTCCTCACCACACTTGTGCTCTAGACCCTGATAGTTAACAGAGCTAAGTTGGAGATGAGTCTCTCAAATCCCTCCTGCTCCTCCACATCTCAAAAATAGATCTTACATATAAAAGGAGAAGTAAAGCTCCTCATTATCTTCAACTAACCAGCAATCTTCAGAATCACAGCTGAATTAATTTCCTTGCATTGTTCTTCTCCATGGAATTTGTTTGACCACACTTTCTTATTTTTCCCTTTAGGGATTTTATTGTAAAGATCAAAATATTTAGGTTTAATTTCCTTTCAACAATGGCATGATTAAATTAACTGTGTAATTGTTTGAAGGAATTTTAAGACTCAGGCTCTTTCATGTGAACTTGGCTTCAAGATCTAGAATTCTATTAAGAAAAATTCCAGTGAAAACAAACCCTCAAAACTTCTGCTTTCTGTGGAAGCTGAAATTCAAGAGGCTCCAGCTGTCAGCTGGCCTGAGAATACTGGAAGTTGAGTGGGTTGAGAGTGACAGTCAAGCCTGTCCTTTCTGGTAGGCATCTCAAAAATGGTTGAAGGATGAAAGTGCCAATGGTTGTGAGGTGCTGCAGGGATCACCAGGAAGCCTTGATGTTGCAGTGGTTGGAATCAGGATACTAAGGATCAGCAAAGTTCCTGGATTACAGCCATTCGGTGTCAGCTGCTTTGAGAGCCTCGAGTTTGGATGCAAACTAGAGGAGGGGAGATTTAGGTTGGATCTTAGGAGGAAGTTCTTCACTGTTAGGGTGGGGAGACACTGGCACAGGTTGCCCAGAGAGGCTGTGGAAGCTTCATCCCTGGAAGTTTTGAAGGCCAGGCTGGATGGGGCTCTGGGCAACCTGATCTACTGGCAGGTGTCCCTGGCAGGCAGGGGGGTTGGAACTAGATCACTACCTGACCTCCTAAAAAGTCCCTCACCAACTTTCTTGTAGTCCCCTTCAGATACTGAAGGCAACAGTAAGGTCTCCTGGGAGCCTTCTCCTCTGCAGACTGAACAACCCCAACTCTCTCAGCCTGTCCTCGTAGCAGAGGTGCTCCAGGCCTCTGATCATTCTCCTGGCCCTTCTCTGGACTCTCTCCAGCACCCCCATATCCCTTTTGGAACAGGGGCTCCAGAACTGGATGCAATATTCCAGGTGGGGTCTCAGGAGAGCAGAGTAGAGGGGGAGAATCACCTCCCTCCACCTGCTGCCCACACTGCTCTTGCTGCAGCCCAGGATATGGTTTGCCCTCTGGTTGTGTTGTTTATACTGTAGGGTGCTCACTGCTCTGGATTACTGCCACCTGCTATCCTGCAGGCCAAGAGATCAGTAACATGCACATCTACAAAGCATACACAGCATATCAAGGAAGGCACCAGCCTTGGCCAAAGCATCTCAGGTTGGAATTACTCTGATAAACCATTTGGAGCCTTCAGTTTGGGATCCTGCTTCGAGTTTCCATCCTGTGATGAGCAGACTCAGGTAGCTGTTCTGCTGCCTTCTTCAGAGTCAGGAAAGAGGAAAGCAGTAGAGCCTTCTGCCATGTTCACAAAGAAGCAATGCCATCATGGCACTCTGTAGAGTGTAAAAGATTGTCCTCCTCTGGAGAAACTTAAGAGATTAAGTGACTGACATGGGTTTTTTCTAGTCTCTCACTTACTGGGAAGTGTCCTTTGGCTTTGTATTCTCATAGATCCCATCTGTCCCAGTTCCAGCTGCTGGGAGTGAAAACTCAGTCCTTCCCCTTTCAGTGACAGAGCCAGGTCTCTGTGTGGAAGCCCCTCCATGTTTGAGTTACCAGTGGGCAGGAGGAGGCCATTTCCCCCATTTCTTTTCATTCCTGGCTTTTGGAATACTGGATCTTCAGAGCAAGTCCATTTTCTAACTGAAATTGTGCAGTCATGGAGAGAAAACTCCCAACTGAACCAGTTTTGAAGGAGTAGGCCACCAGCTGCAGTCAGTTCAGCAGCTGGATAGAAGGAATAGTTATCTCAAGATGACTTGGCAGACCTGGAGGCTTTCCTTAGCTCTGCCAGTTCTTCTGTATGACTCCCAGCAAAGGATTTTACCTCTGCACCTCACTTTTCTGTCTCCTACATGAAGATGAGACCATTTCCCTGTGCATGACTTGTAAGGTCCTCACAGCAGGGACTGTCTTTTACTTTGCTTATATACTGCAGCCAGCCAGGAGCTTCTGAGAATGTAGGGGACAGAAGATGACTTCTAAATACATCCAAAGAGATTGCATTTTTCTTTCTTTCAGTTGCATAATGGTGCTGTATAACCCTTTAAATCATCCACAAGCAGCCCTGCATCTGCTCACTGAACAACTTCATGTTGTGGAGCCTTAGGGCTTAGGTTTGAGATGCTGCTGTTGAGATGTTGCTAGATGTTGCTGCTGTACAGAAGAGCCTGAGCAATTCCATCACCTTTATTATCTGCCAGCTTGCTTTGGCCTCTTGAATATGCTCTGTGTTCTTTGCTAGGGTTGGATGCTTATTTGCATGGGTACTTTCTGTATTTCCTCTTTGGTGGTGGGTGTTCAGGCAGCAGCAGACTGGAACATTGCAGAAAAGACTTAAGTCTCATAGATCAGAAATAAAAGCCAACACTTCTCCCTACTGGATACCATATTCTTGGTCCCTGTTTTTGTGGGAGGAGTGATGCTGGACTTAACAGCAGTGCTGCCAATTCCAGTGGACTCCAGTCATGTTTTTCTGGAAGGAGTTGCCAGTGAGGGGTGAAAGGCAGTTGCTTTGTGGAAGGGAAGAAGCCAGTGCTAAATGCTAGTGTTTGAAGGGTCTGTAATCCAATTAATAGGGATGCTTTTCATTTAAATCAGGCTGGGTTTGGTTTTTTTTGGACAGGCATCACATCTCTTCTGTTTTGTGGAGGACTGAGAGAGCATTTTGGCAGTGAATAAACAGTATATGTTTCAGAAGCCAGTATATGAATGCAGAGTCCTATCATGCACTGATTGGGCTTTTTTTCCAGAGCCCATGGGTTTTAACTAAATAAATACTGGGGGTTTTTTTACCTTGGTAGTTGTTAGTTTGGCTGCCACTGGCTCCTCTACAGTGTGGAAAGTTTGTCATGGTGTAACTTAAGCCTGTCTTTTGCTTCTGTGTACTGCAAACTGAAGCTGGCACCTAGAAATGATTTGTTGGGAGTTACAGATGGATAGAGACTGCTTCCATTTAGGCTGGATATTTGTTTCTGCCAGTCTTCTGTAATAGGAAAGCAGCTGTGGTCACCTTGGAGAAAGCCATGTGCTCTTCCTCCTTGAACAAAAGGGAAGAGGAAAGGTAGTTATTATCAAGATGTAGCATATCTTGTGTTATTCCCATGGCAATTCTTATTTAGCTGCAGAAGAAAAGCCTACCCAAAAAAAAGCCCCATAAAAATCAAGGGCTGGCTATCCCATGAGATTTGTGCTGGAAACATAATGTTGGTGATTTAGTATTTTACAGAGCTGCAGAGAGAATAGTCCCTGCTCTGATCCTTTCCATCCAAGGGATGAGCTCTGTAGGGAACATTTTGGTGTGCAGGCTGCTGATTCCCATCTAGCCTGGCTCAGGAGTAACTGAAAGGTGTTTATCCTGGGATCTCAGGTCAGCCTGGCTAAAAATAAAGTGTGACATCTGTTCTTATCAGGAGAAAGTATGATAGGTGCTTGCTGCAAAGGCTTGCTACTGAATGGCTTTTGTGGAGCTGGGAGATAGCCTGAGGTTGGCTGCACATGGGTCCTGGGTGGCAGGGCCTCTCTGAGACATGTGATGTGGCTCAGCCATTGCATGTGACCCTTCCAAGAGCAAGGCTCTTCTTTCTTCAGGATGGTGGCTGGGATGTGCTGAGAGAATTTGGAGTACCCAGATAGAGCTGCATTCCATCTGGAGAGCACTGCTCTTGCCCTCCTCTCCCCAAAACCCACCTGCAGCATCCCCAAAGTCATACCAGCCAGTTGAGAAAGTCCTGGTGTGCACAGAGAAAGTTCTAGCAGCACTGGCAGGTAGGGGAGAGATGTTACTTTGCATCTTCCTCTGCCAAAGGAGTTCTTCCCAGATGGTTCTCCTCTCTACCCCCTGTAGATGTCTTGCTTTTTGGTGCATATACTGAGATGAAAATCTCCTCCTGCAGTTGCTCTGCTCATCCTGCTCCAAAGAGAAGTTTCAGGTGATGGTTTATCTTCTCATACAACAGTTTGTGAGTTGGGTTCTTTATTTCTTGCAGACAATAAACAGCTCTTTCTTCCCTCCAGGGGAAGTCACTGAGCACAAAGCTGTCCTTCAGATCATTCCCTGTTTTGCCTGCTGATGTCCTACACCAGGTTCCTCTCCTCACCAAGGGATGTAGGGAAGAGCAGTCTCCCAGGGTGTTAGGTTTATCTTGATTTATTAACTGAGAGGCTGCTGTGGAAAGAATCAGGGGGAAGTTTCAAAGGGCCTTTCCTGAAGGCATTGTGCCAAGTCCTGACTCTTGCTTGATGCTTTCCAGCTCAGGCTTCTTGAAAGGAGACATAGATCCATGGAAGGAGGACAGAAGAGGAAAGGTGTGATGTTGATCTGCTTTCAGTGGCTTTTTGAGGCAACCTGGCCCTCAGGAGCCTGTGTTTGCACAGGTCACAGGGTGTGTGTCTTTTGCTGGAGCTATTTCACGTGTTTACTCAGCTCTTTGAACACATCAAAATACCTTTGGTATAAATTTGCATTTTGCTTCCTGAGGCTCTTGTACAATTGAATAGAAACCTGCTATTTCCCATTTGGTAGCACAACCTCAATAAATCCCAGCTGGGGCATAGCTTACCCTTTCTCTCAGGCACTTTTTTGCCTCTTGCTGAAGACAGGACAACTTTTCCTAAGTGGCTCTCAGCTATTATGTCTCCCTTCGATTTCTGTGGTCACCTGGTTGATATCTCTCTGGCTTGGAGGTTGGGGATGGGAAACTCTTAGCTGCCTTTGTGTATCTTGAAGGTGTCTTTGCTTGATAATGCTTTGCTTTGTTTAGTTGAAATGGTTTCATCATCTTGTCTTGTCTTTTTTCCATGAGCAGGAGTGAGAAGCTGGGCATGATTTTTAAAGCCACTAGGAAACACCATCTTTATTGTTCTCAGGGGCTACTTTAAGCATGAGACCTGCTCCTATCCCAATAGAAGAGCCAGAATGGAGACAGACACCTCCCCCAGTCACAGCTACCTCTGGGACCTTCAGGCTACGGCGAGGCAGTCGGTTCACGTGGAGAAAGGAGTGCCTGGCTGTTATGGAGAGGTATGTCACTTTGGGGCTGGGGAGATATGGGCATGGCAAAGCCACTGCAAGGATCCCTTTCCCTGCTCTGCTGAACACCAGCTTCATTCTGATGGATGTGTTTTAGCCTGGTGTAAGAGTTGATTCTAGATGCTCAGGCAGGAGGAGGTGTTGCTGGAGAGAATGTTACACTGCTCTGGACAATATCTCCTTTTTTGTAGCCCCTAAGACATCTTGTGCTTAGCTCAGTCTTGAGAGTGTTGGTGTTCAGCTCTTCTTTGCTTTTGCAGAAACCTTTCCCTCTAGCCTAATCCAGACTCTGTCTTGCTGGGGCTCTGCACACTCTTTAGCCTCTCCAGAACTCCTTTCCTGCTTTGCTGATTTGCCCTCGCAATGTGTGGTTTTGTAGTTGGTACTGGCATTTTGGCAGCACTGGGATTGTTCAGCAGTCAGAACTTTGCCTGACAAGCAGTAGATTCCTTGTCCAAAAAGGCTCTTACAAGCCTTTTACATGAACTGGGAACAGCAGAGAGCAAAGTGGATCTTTCAAATACATATGCAGAGTGGCAGGTGATCATTAGAGCTCCCAGCTCTTCAGTCCTGCAGAGACGAAGCACTCTCTGAGCCTGGTCTGCTGGCTGCCTGTGTGCTTTACCTTTCCCTCTGCTTACAGTAATGTCTCTTTTGTGGCTAATACTGGGTAATAGAAAAGAGCTAGTGAACTCAAACATAGTTTAGGGATGAATGGTTATTGCTGTTAAGAGCTAAATGGCTGGGAGGAGTTTTCTTCCCTCTGAGGGCGTGAGGAACCTCCTTCCCATGAAAGCACCAGAGGACTCTGTGTGTGTGTGTGCTACACTCCTGCTTTGCAGCTCCACCAAGTCCTTGGCCAGCAGATTTTTAGGGTGTGCTTTTGCTCTTTCTGTAATGCTTCCCTCTCCTTTGGCTTGCACAAGGGTCTTTGGAGCTGCTAAGGAGCAGGAGAGTGTCTCCTTTTGCTTAAGCTAAGGCCAAACTAGTGAGCCTCCTCAGGGACCCAAGCCTTTCTGTGCACAAGAAGGACATAGTTCTGGTGGCCACAGGCCACCTTAGAGTCTCTGCAGGGCTGAGACCAGTAACAAGTGCTTGTTTCCCTCTTCTGTCCTGGCACTGCACTGATGTTTTCAGCTTTGGCTGAGTGTTTCCTCAAAGGAGGTGATGTCAATGTTTGAAATCTCTTCTGCTTTACTAGATCTGATGCAAAAGAAAAAGATTCAAACTGAAGGAGGGAAGATTTAGATTAGATCTTGGGAAAGAACAGGCTGTCCAGAGAGGTTATGGATGCCTCATCCCTGGCTGTGTCCAAGGCTGGGTTGGATGTGGCCCTGGGCAACCTGGTCTAGTGCGTGCTGTCCCTGCCCATGGTAGGGCGGTTGGAGATAGATGATCTTTAAGGTCCCTTCCAACCCAAGCCATTCTATGAAAGTCCTGAAATGTGGTAGTACAGGAGAGTGTTTTTCTGTTGTCCCACCCCTACCAGGCAGTATGATGTGCAGTGTAGAGTCTTCAGCACTTCAAAATGCTTCTGTGGCTGTCCTGACTGCAGTGTGTAGGGTGAGAACACACTGCAGCTCCAGTGTCCCTTCAGGACAGTGCCATCTCCATGTTAACCCTCAGTGTCTGAAATATTTAGTTACCCTGAAGCAGAATTAGAGCTCTTTGAGCACAAGTAAGATCCTTCTTGGTTTCTGCCTGGCCTAAATGTGATAGCTGGCTGTTATCTGCTGCTTGAATCGTGGCAGTGCTGTAGACTCCTTTGTGCTACGTGCTGTTGGAAGCAAGGAGCAGAAAGAGAAAGCTGAGCAAGCAAGCCCTGCCCTTTCCTCCTTCAGATCTCTCCTCAAGCCAGTCTTGGCTGTGACATTCTCAAGAAGTCAGACAACCTGTAGGGGTTTGCTGTGTGCCTGTTAGAAGGATGGGAGGTTTGGGTTTGTGTATGGAAAGAAGCAAGTCAGTGTTGACATGGGAAGTTATCTGGTTGTGTGTGCAGATTCCTCATCACTTGATCTGACTTTTCATTCCCCTCTTTATTCTTCTTTGTCATTCTTGGTTCTGTTTGCTGTGTCTTGTCTTGTGCTCTGTAAGGTCTTTGCTGCTGAGACTTTCTTCTTACCTTGCCAGTGAATGGAGACTTCTGCCACATTGCCTTCATCTTGGCTTTAATCTTACTTTGCAAAGCTCTTTCTAGGCCACCACAAGCACTGAATTTCACAGCCTTGTGCCTGGGTACTGGCAAGCATGGCTGAGGAGTTGTACTTGGGGTAAGAACACTTGAGGAAACTCAAGCTGTGGTAGAAGCTTTGTATGACAGTAAAACCACACCATAAAGCAAGCTGGGAATATGGTTGACTGTTACACTTGAGTAGGCCTAGCTGAGCTGTAAGGATGAGCTGGTTAATGTGGCAAGTTCTGAAGGAGTGAGAGGTAAAGATTCTCTTGGGAGCCCTAGGAAGAAGCTAGCTAATTTCACTTACAAGTCAGAGGAGTCTTCCAGGCTCCTCTGTAATATGACTCATAACAGGAGCCAGGATGAAGGTAACCAGACTCCTGCCTGTCTGGCCAAGCAGATCAGGTTCATTTGATGCCATAGGGTCAGGAATAAGCACTTGGCCACTAAAATGGTGTTTGGCACTGCTTGTGGTCTGTGGTCATTTGCCTTTTCCTCTGAAGGATTAAGTTTTGCCTGTGAGTGGAGGCATCTTCCTCAGTTGGACAGAGTGGTTCCTTCATGGAATGGAAGTGGCTTTGCATTGTGATTTGTGTGTCCTGCAGCATCTCAAGGCACTGTTGGGGCACCCAGGCATTTAGGCACCTAGTTTGGAACTTCTTATTTGGGAACCTGAGTAAAATGCTTGCTCATGTGGGACTCTGTCTACTCAGCAGTGAGAAATCATAGACTGGTTTGGGTTGACCTGAAAGATCATCTAGCTCCAACCCCCCTGCCATGGGCAGGGACACCACCCACTAGATCAGGTTGCCCAGGGCCACATCCAGCCTGGCCTTGAACACAGCCAGGGATGGGGGCAGCCACAACCTCTCTGGGTTGAGATCCAGAAGACAATCCCATCCCTGCTAAGGGAGGAGATGCACCTTCTGGGTCTAACTTGGGTGATTTAGGTAAATGCCTGAAGAGAAGAGGATTGAATCTACACCTTAATGGCAACTCTGGTGTAGGAAATGCAGAACTATTTCTCCCTGTAAATGTGAAGCTGTATAAACATTTTTTAGGTGAGGATCCAATTGTTGAGCTGCTCTGCCAGTCAATTGTGGTACCTGCTTTTATCTGGGTGAGAGATGCAGTCACTAGAAGTGGATGTGTGAAAGCAGCTGAGAGCACTTCAGGGAAAGGATCTGGACTTCATTGCAAAAATGAGACAGATTTACTTCTAGGAGCAGGTTCTGTAACTAAAACTGCCCAGCACCTGTCAGGAGCTGGCCCATGAACTGAAGGAGGAGGATGGGGGCTGAAGGGTTAGCCTCTCTTTTAAAAAAGATGTAAATCACCCCAAAATGCCAGTGCAATTAATGGTGCCAAGCTGATAGAATTAGGGTTAGAGGCAGGGCCAGCACATACTCTTCAGTGCCTAATGTACAGAAGTGTCTGGACACAGGGTGTATGGATTAAAGAAACTAATTGGTTTATCCTGGATTTCCAGAATGCTGCTTGCAGTTTGTGTAATTCAATTCTCCAGTCTTTCCTGCTTGTTTTGGACCTTCTCCCAGGGTAGTTTATTAGTCCTGGGCTTAGATTTTGGGCAAGAGATTCAGATCTCTTTCTGTCTCTCTCTCTCTTGTCTGTCTGTCTTTAATACCTTTCTGAATATTTCTGCTCTGAAGGTTAAGAGGAGCAGTAGTTCCAGCAAGTAAAGTTCTATATTTAACTGCAGACTAGGTGTGGTTCAGACAACTGCAGTGCAAGCTCCCTCTCACTGCTGTGCTGCTGATACCAACCTTGACCTCTTCTCTTCTTGAGCCTCCTGCTCATGAAATATTCTGAGTTCTGTGGCTGGTGATGTTGTTGTGTGGCTTTACCCTCCTCTGGGAACAGAGCTAAGACTACAAGAGTCCTCTCTGGGAAACCATGAGGTTAAACTTGAAAGGCTGCTTCTGGTTCAGTTTCATCTTCTTCTTCCTTATGTCTTGTCCCAAAGAGAATTTTTCCTTTTCTCTGCTTTGCTTCTTCTTTCCAGCCTTCTCTCATTAGAACTATGAGATTGAAAACTCCCTGAGGGTTTTCTCTTCTTTTTTAGTGAAGCTGTGTTGTCCTGTCTATTTTATTTGTAAGTGATCTGTGCTTCTCCTCTGATCATGTGTTGGAGTTGAGGTTTATCTTCATTTTCAGGCAAAAAACCCCATCTCAGATTGGCAGCAGGATCAGTGCCTGCATCCCCATGTTAAGGCACTTCTCTTGAGTGCCACTGAAGGCTGGGGGGAGGGAGGAGCTGAGTGTTGTTTTTTAAGTCTCTTCCTTATCCAAAGACTAAATTAAAATAACTGTAAATTCTGCTCTAAACAAAATGAATAATTCATCAGTTGAAAGTCTTGCAGTTTGTCTAGGGAGTGAGGACTTGGCTTTCTGGTAGAGGGTTATTTGGTTGGAGTTTATGGGCCTGGGTTTTTAGTTTAACACTTGTGTGTGCTCTGGAAGCAGCCTCTGGTAGAGATGTATTTAGATTAAATCTAGTCCAACCCTATAGATGCCTATTATCCCCATTTCAGAGATGGCAAAACAGAGTCAAGGGTTTCACTTGGCTGATCCAAGGCAACTTTATTCCTAAGAAAATGGGTTTAGATTTCCCAAGATACTGAGGGTCTCGTTTCATGCTATAGCTGAGCTGAATTAACAGTTTGTCACCAGCTCATCCTTAGGTGTTATCCTGTCTCATCACCCTTCTCAATTCCTCCTCCTCAGTTTCCCTGCTCCTGCCACCCTGCATTGTGCCAGATATGTTTCTTGTCTGATGGAAATAGCAGCCAGTTCAGCTTGCTTCAGAGGAAACAAATCCTTTTGGATTTCCCCCCGTGTTTTCCTGCATGGGTTCAGCTCACCGTGCACTGAGGGTTTGCCAGGGACAGGAATGCACAACTGAGAGAATGAGCAAGGGGAAGCTTCACAGAAAGACAGCCACATTTGCTGTGGTATGTTGCTTTTGTTCTGATTTGGTTTGGTTTGAGTTGGAGGAGTTCCTGGTCTGGTTAAAACCCTGGTCACACTGCCAGTTGTGCAGGCATCGTGGAAGAGCTGTCAGAGAATGGTTAGAGCTGGAAGGGACCTTTAGAGGTCACCTAGTCCAACCCCCCTGCAACCAACAGGGACATCTTCACCTAGATCAGGTGGCTCAGAGCCCCAGACAGCTTGACCTTTGATTTTGGCCAAGGAGCAGGCATGTATTGCTGTGGCATCACTGCCAAACCCTTCATCTCACGTGACCAGGTTCTCGCTCCCCCTTGCAAACAGACCCAGGCTGGCGAGCAGTCATCCCCGTGCCAAAACCAGCCCTTGCCTTTCCCCAGCAGCATGCTCAGGCTGTAGAAGATTCAACATCCTCTCCCCTCTGGAAAGAAGCACCTCCTGCAGTGGGTCCCAGCAAGCCCTGGTACCAAAGTGAACCAGCAGAGCCCTGGGCATGGTTTTGGCCCCGAGTGCTATCGGCCCTGACATGTGTTATTAGGAAGCCTTCCGCTTGTGAAAGCACTATTACTGCAGCTCTCCTGAGCACTGGGGCTTCCACAGCTTCCCTGGGGAACCTGAGAGCTCTATTAGCTCCTGAAATTCAGTTAGGAAATTTTCTTACTTAATTTCATCCCATTACTCTTAGTTATGTCTTCTAGCAGAACCTTAATACCGGCCCCACAGGGGATCCAAGTTTCCTGTGCAAGGCTTTGGAGGAGATTGAAGTTTGGGATTCATTGCCTTTCTCCCTTTTCAAGCTGCCAGCAGAGCAGGAAGTAATGGCTTTTGGCTTCTTCCATTAGGCTTGTGCCTTGTTAGGAGCAGAACATCAGTTTCTCATCACTGTTAAGGACAGCCACCGGTTGGCTGGGGAATGCTGCTCCTCCTCCTCCTCGGGTTTGGGCCACAGGCTGCTGAGATCTGTGCTCTGCTGGCCCTCTGACCTTAGATGTCATTGAACCTTTAGGGGACTTGCTGTTTCCAACCATAGAATATCTCCTACCTGCTCAGGAGGCTGAGCCAAAGCAGAGGAAGGAGGAGGAAGATGCTGAAAGCCTCTAAGTCTTGGGTTACCAGGGAAAATTGGTGTTAGCATGAGGTGAAACTTCCTCACTTCAGGAGTGGCTGAGCACTCAGCAAGTCATCTCCAGAAACAGGCAACCTTTCTGAGGAGCAAATTAGCTAGAATCTGTCAGGATGGTTCTGATGTATTTGATCTTAATGAAGAGGGAAACATCAGGTGACTTCTTTACATGATTTCCCAGCTCTTTCTCTTCTGTCACAAGGTGTTTGCTAGTCAGCAACTTGCAGTGGGAGGTTCAACTTCATTAAGCCCTTTCAGATGAGGGAAGGGAGAGAGCTTTTAGGATCTTGGTTTGCTGTGGATGCTTGTGAAATGCTTTGAGATCTGCAAGTGCAGGCACTTGGCAAAGGCATGCAGTAAAATTCACTTGGCAGTTTAGATCTGGGCAAGGTCTTTTTGTTGTCTGGAAGTTCAGATGGTTTGTCTCAGGGTCATTGCTGTATGTCTTCATAAAATGCAAAAGCAGCCATTTTATGCTTACTGCACAGTATCTTTCAGAGTTTGCATCAGATCAAGCTGCATGCCCTCTTAGACATGCATAATATGCAAGCTTCCTATTCTAATCAGCTGGAAGCAGATCCCAGTTGTTTAACAGATTGCATGCAGCAAAATCCAGCACTAGGATGGCTGTTCCAGGTGCTCACCACAACCATGTCTCTTGAAGGATCCAGCACCTAAGGAGTTACTTTTCTGTTCAGGGAGCTCAGGTGCTTTTTGGATCTTTCTGTTCTCTTTCATGTATTTTTTTTCCCCCTTTCTTTTAAATAAAAAAGATCTCTGGGAGGGGCAGCTCCTTGCAGCAGATTCCAGAGACAATTTTTATATCTGCCAAGGTCAAAAAGAACTGAACTGAACATTGGCAAAAGGAGCCTTGTCAGTCTGACCTGCAACAGCACTGCCTGCTGCAATAAACCCACCCTGGGAGAATGAGAGTTCTTCTCCAGTCCAGGTTTTCTCCTGCATTTCTCCAGGACTAGCTGAGATGCTTCAGTGTTCTGTCTCCCTGCTCCTGAGGGTGAGAGGCAGGGTCTCATCCTGTCTTACACCACTGTCTTCTCATAACATCAAAGCAGTTGTGATGCTGTAGGACTGGAAATCTCTGTAAGTGCCCAGTGCTTCTAGTGAGGATGTCAGAGGGCATCACTGCTGCTTGCTGTACAGCCTGATGGCAGTTTTGCTGACTCCAGTAGCACCACTGTACAGGGGGATCTGTAAGACCACATTTATCTTGCTCTCCTTTGCTTGAAGAACATCTGCTGGCTGCTTCTGGGGTGACCCAAGTCACAGAGCCCTTGAAAATGCAACATCCCTCTGCCCTGTTTGCCTTTGCAGTGATTCCATGTCCCCATCCCAAGTGTGTGAAGTGATGTTGGGGCACTGGCTAAGGAGAGGAGATGCAGAGGAACCTCAGTTCAACCTGAGTCCCTCCCAGGAAAGCAAGGGTGACCTGGCAGGTCTGAGGAGCAGCAGGAACTCTAGGCTGTTGAACATCTTGCATAGCTCAGCCTTGTTGAAGAGCAGCTGGTTTGGCCTTGAGTGCCTTCTCCAGCTTTTGGCCCTGGCACAAGGGCTGACTTTGGGATGTGTGCTGGTACCACACCAGCACTGTGGCCTTCTGGCAAGTGGCTGAAGCTTCAAGGCTTGGTTGTAACCCCTGTGAGGATGATGATGGTGTTTGTCCTCCTTCCTATCTATCCTCTCTAGCCTGTGGCTTGTTCACACATGGCCAGCTGTCATGTGGCTGTGAACAAAAGCTTTTATCTTCTGTCTTGTTGGGGTTTTGTGAAGCCCTGCTATGGCAGCCTTGGGCATTCTTGTTATTCACATAAATATGGAATTCCTTCTAAACCCTGCTAGGGTCTGCAGGGTACTTAGGGAGATTTAATTGTACCTATTTTCATTGTATATGCTAAAAAGTGTTTAAGAAGATTGAGGTCCCTTTTGCCTGAGTCTCATGAGGAAGAAGAAGGAAGAACATTGCCTTTACCTTCCTGTGACCATTCAGTGTCTCCAGCACTGTCAGTGTGCTGCTTATTTATCTCCTCTCTGAACTAAGCAGTCATTCTCCTATCTCCCCTCAGAAGGCAAGTCTTCCCTTGCTTCTAATAACATTCATTGTCACTCTGCTCTGGACCTTTTCTCTTTCTACATTCAATTTTTAGTGACCCAGGGTAGGTGAGGAGGGACAGGAGCAGATCTGATTTCCATATCTCCAGGGTGAATATTCCAGCTTGTGGAGGCAGCTGAATCTGATTCCTGTTGTTCTCTGACCTCCAGCCTCCCATTTGTGTATCAACTGAGAGTATCTTTTCTTTGAGCAGCCCTCAAGGATATGTCTGTCTTTCTCCTGGACAGGTACAAGTGATGTAGAACCACTCAGGTATGGGAGGAGCTGGAGTTTGTTCTTTTCCATGTGCATTATCCTGCTTTGTGCTAAAACAGCAACTGAAGTTCAGTCATGGGAGTGTTTGGGGATTTCTGAATCCACAGCAATCATCTGCTTTCTCTCTCTCCAACAGAAATAATTCATGTTCCAGAACATTATTTAATGTAACTCTTCATGCCAATCATTTTGGGTCACAGCTGCTGTGACCAGAGGGGAGCTACTCAATGCTGAGCAAGAGCTGAAGGACATAAGGCAAGAGGCTGGGGCCAGACTCTGCTCAGGGGTGCCCAGGGCCAGGCCAAGGGGCACTGGGCACCAACTGGAAGCCAGCAGCTTCCACCTGTAACATAAGGAGAAGCTTGTTTGGGGTGAGGGTGTTTGAGCCCTGGCCCAGGCTGCCCAGAGAGGCTGTGGAGTCTCCTCCTGGGGAGAGATTGCCAAGGCAGCTGGAGGTGATCCTGGGCAAGCTGCTGTGGGTGACCCTGCTTTAGCAGGGGGGTTGGACTGGATGATCCTCAGAGGTCCCTTCCAACCCCAACCATGCTGGGATTCTGTGACTTCTGGCAAGTTTAGCAGATAAGGCAGTAGCAAAGAGCTATGTGGGCAGGGATGTGCAGAGCTGACCATAAAGCTGTGATCATTCCCTCTGGCTCTTTTGCAGCCTGCTTGAAGTCCTGAGAAAGAACTAGAGAGCCCTGACCTGCCAAGGAGGGTTGCTCCAGGTCTAAGCTCAGCTAAAAGGGATAGTCATTGCTCTCAGTGAGATTTACCTGACCTGCATGTAACATTAGCCATGAAGTAAACCCACTTAAGTGAATTACAGAATTAACTCCTTGAGTGATCTGGAAGCATTGGGAAGGAATCAGTAGTCAGCTTGGCACCTTGGCTTCTCTGGCTAGGATGCAGCCAGCTATCAGCATGGAGTCTGTGTGAGCAGCAGCCACCTCAAAGCACTCTTGGATTTGCCCATTTCTGGTTTGTAGAAGTGTGCACAGTGTTCCTGCTGACTCTCACTGCAGCAGCTAGTCTCTGAACAGAGGCCAAACCCACCTCAGAGCAAGGAACTTCTCTGCCATCTAGTAACAGATGTGAGGGTTTTATCCAAGTAGTAAACAGAGTAATTACAAGAAGCCAGGGAGGAAAATTCCTTAGTAAAACACTTTAAGTATGTTGCATCATGTATTTATGGGCTCTTGGTCAGGCTGTGGAGCACTTTAAACAGAGTAAAAAGAGCTGCTTTATCAAGAGAACCATATGGGCTTTAACCACAAAAGTCAGTACCACATCCTACATTCTTTTATATCCCCTTTTTTCCTGCTGTTGCTAGTCCAGGAGAACAGAATTGACCTTTTGGTGTTTGATTTTTTTCCTTTACAACATGCATAGGTTTAAATATTGGTTGAATATTGTGCTGGTTGTGAGGAATTCTTTTTGACAGAGTATTAGAGCTGGGTTGGGCCTGTTCCAAAGAGCTTATTTCATCTGGTCTCCTTACAAAGAATGAGAAAATAGGGCACATGAGTACAGAACACAGAGAGAAAAGTCACCTGATTTCTTGTTTACTATGGACATAGCCTTGGCACTCTTTCAGTTTCTAAATGCCCCTTCATTTTCCCTTAATCACAGGAGCATTGGACTAGGACTTCCAGTTTCATCTCCAACTCCTCTTGTTTTGGTCCACCTTTATTATTTCCTTGTCTGATGCTGACTAAATTCTGTGTCTGAGCAGCAGGTGTAGCCACAAGGCTGTTGGGAGGTGGCTAGCCAGCAAGCTCCTCCTGCTTCAGCACTTAGTTATCTTAAACTCCTGAGGCTGTCTGTGACCCATCCTGGCCTCCATCTCTTGTCTCCAGTCTTGATCCCCTTCATGGATTTCTGGTAAACTCTAACCTCATCTCTGCCTTCAAGTTTGCTGAGGTAAAACACACTCTGTCTCTTGCAAGATAGGGTTTCTTGAGTCCCAGAATCCCAGCATGGTTGGGGTTGGAAGGGACCTCTGGGGATCACCCAGTCCAACCCCACTGCTCCAGCAGGGGCACCCACAGCAGCTTGCCCAGGGTCACCTCCAGCTGCCTTGGGAATCTCTCCCCAGGAGGAGACTCCACAGCCTCTCTGGGCAGCCTGGGCCAGGGCTCCAACACCCTCACACCAAACAAGGTTCCCCTCCTGGCTTCCAGTTGGTGCCCATTGCCATGTCATGTTGCTAGGCATCACTGAGCAGTCTGCCCCTCCCCCTGTTGGCCCTTCCCTTCAGCTACTGATCAGCATTGGGAAGATTCCTTCTGAGTCTGCTTCCCTCCAGGCTCTCAGCCTTTCCTCCTGCCAGAGATGCTCCAGAGCCCTCAGCATCCTCCTAGGGTCTAGAGGGGAAACCTTCTGGAGAGTGGCTGAGGTCACTTGGTTTGTTCAGCCTGGAGAAGAGGAGACTGAGAGGAGACCTCACTGCTGCCTTCAGCATCCTCACCAGGGGTAGCAGAGGGGCAGGGACTGATCTCACTCTAGTGGGCAGTGATAAGGCTAGGGGGAACAGGATGGAGTTGAGTCAGGGGAGGTTCAGGCCAGAGATTGGAAACAGGTTTTTCACCTTGGAACAGCCTCCCCAGGGAAGTTGTCTCAGCACCAAGCCTGATGGAGTTCCAGAAGCATTTGGACAATGCTCTCAGGCACATGGGGTGATTCCTGGGGTGTCCTGCATTGGTTAAGGAGCTGGATTCAATGATCCTAGTGGGTCCCTTCCTGCTCAGCAGATACTGTGAAGATCATTAAGTGTTTTCCTTCTAAAGATCCTCTGACAGTGATTTCTCTCCTTTCTCATAATGACTCTGATCTTTGTCTGTTCCAGAGTTATGAATCATTTCCCATTTGTAACTGTATCAAATCCTTTGCTGAAGTCCCAAAATGAGAAGAGTAATTAATTTTTCTAGACATGGGCCAAGTAGTCAACAACTTCTCAGGTGCTTTTAGGGCATTCCTACCAGTACTGTGGAAGTCATGGGCCCTCAAGAGGCTGTCCCCAGGGGACTTGGCTAGTCTGAGCTAAGGTCACCATGACATTGAAGAGGAAGCACATGGCAAAGCTCATGGCTCATGGTAGGGAGCACAGAGCTAGGAGTAAGGAGCTGTGGATTGATTCAGAGCTCTGGAGCTGGTTGCTTGTGTCTGTATGCCTTAACTTTGCTTTTCTTCTACCTGTAAATTCTTCTCCTGATGTTGAAGAAGAAGATTAAAGAGCACAATCACAGAATACTTTTTAAGGTGTTTATGAGCTGCTTATGGAAACTGCACTTGAAATACCAAGCATGGTGGGTGGGTGGTAAGGAAGTTATACTTCTGAGTCCCTTATTTCCAAGGGAACCATTCACAGTCCTACAGGCAAACAACCAAGAAAACCTTAGAGGCTGGATAATAAACTGAGCTCCTTGCTTTCCCCATGGAGAGTGAATGGCCACTGAGTAATCTGATGGTGCTGCTGGCTGACTTGAGCAGTAATACTCTTCAGGGATCTGTACAGCTACCTCATTGCTTGAAACTCTCCTTAAACCTTCTCCTTTGCTGTGAAGTCTACAAAGAACCTCCTGAAGCTGGTCTTGGTTCCATGGGAGCTTAATCAGCAAGCATCCTGGCCTATGTTAGTTCATCTTTTCTTGTTCTCATTTGCTCCTGTCCATCTGCTGCACTGGTTTTAGGTTGCAGGGCAGAGAACAGATTGACAGCACTTAATGGAAGAATGGTTCTGGTCCAGATCTTGGAGGGACTAGGCATTAAGAAAAGCACTATAATGAGCCCCAAATTAGCAGCTTTGATCCTGAGCCTCTTGACTTTAGGCACTGGATATCTGGCAGGAATTGGCCTTATCTTGGCTTTTGAATCCTGGAGGAGACTTTCCTGAGTTGAATCAATTGTTGTTTGCTGCAGATGCAGCAGTGGCTGTCTCTGCACTTCTGAACTGACCTGAGTCTGCTCCAGTGCTGGAAATGAAAAGAAAAGCTTGGGGATCTTTGAGGGGAGCTGCTGGGGATTGTGTTGGAAGTTGCCATCTCATGTTTATCACAGTTCTCATGGCTGGGGTTTTTCTTCTTCTGGAAGCTTAGCACAAAGTGAGACTTGAAGCTTCACAGCCAGAAGGGCTATAAGATTTTGAAACCCATGACCTCATTGAGGCTAAACTAATAGCAACTACCTTACACTTGACATTCTGTGCCTAACTTTTGTGACCCAGTGCTGAACTTCCCATTAAAGCACAGTTTTGAGGCAAGGATGGACTGTTCTTCTAGAAATACCTTCTTTTAGATGAGGCAGAATGTGTTCTGACTGAATTTGGTTCTTCAAGAGAGTAGAGTGTGACTGTTTGGGATGAGTGATGTAAAATTCAGGTTAGACATTTTGCTATTAATTGTGTTGCCCTATAAAGGCTTGGAAGTTGCCTTTCTAGTAGTATCTCTAAGAACCAGAGTGTTAATTAAGTGAAAGGTGGGTCACCAAAGCAGCAAGACAGACATTGGGAGTGGCTGGGCTCTTACTGAAGATTTCCTAACTGATTTCTGCAATGTCTCATCACATCTTGGAGGTGTTTCATCCCATGGACTGAGCCTGCTGCATATCTGATCACTCCTTGGAGGTGTTTCATCCCATGGGCTGAGCCTGCCTTCCCTTTGCCTCCCCTAGGAGAAGCAGCCAGTCCAGAGGTGTAACTTAAGTAACTCTTACCCTGTATAAAGTTAAGCAATGGAGGTGAGGTGTTTGTTTTGCACTTGTCCTCAGCAAGGTCTTGTTTGTCAGTCAGTTCTAATGCACATAAATGTCCCTGAACTGTAAAGGTCTCCATTTAAATATTGCAAGTAAATAAAGGAGGACAAGAGATAATATTTGTCATGCTTAGAAGCCTTGTTATGAGAAGCTTTGAAGGTGCTGACACCCCAAACAGCTGGTGAAATACTGCAGAACAATTCTCACTTTATCCTATCTTAATGTGTTACCTGCTGGCTTCAAAACATTGCCATCTTTGGGTTGTTTTGTTTTCCCCTTATTTTGTGAGCAGTGGAGTTAACTCTGCTGGTTTGGGAATCTGCAGTAGCATGAAGTTGAAAGGTAGTGATAACATTTTAGCCCCTGTCTGCTGTCCTTCAGGCCCTTGAGCAGGAAGTAACCTGTGTGTTTCCAATGGCTATAAACTCCAGATCTTTCTGCTCAGAAGAGAGCTGTTTGTGTCATTTCCCAAATACTCTTATCACCAAATCCAATTACAAGGCAGAGTAAATCTCCACCTCCCATCTCTTAACTCTTCCTTTTGTTAATTGTTCATTATCAGTCGGTGGGGTGCTGTGGATTAGGAGGCACAGCTTCCCTGCTGCAAGTAGGAGGCTTTCAGAGCATCTTATCAATTCATTCTGGTTTGAAACAAATGCTAGGATAATATTCATAGCTTGATAGGATTGTGGTGGTGCTTGAGACCACTGGCAAAACACTGAGAAAATGATTTTGAAGGAATGAGGAACTTGGTGATGTTGGAGTAGCTTTGAAGGTCATACAGGTTCTCTGCAGTCCTGTGCAAGGTGTATTTTTGGCATTTTAATCTACATTGCAGAGTAGATTCCTGCTAAGAAACATCAGTAAAAGGACTCTCTCAGAGTTGATTTGGAAAAGCAGAGTAGAGGGTGGTTGAATGTGTGCTGAAGTGACTCTGCAGTTGATGGGCACAGTGCAGGATCAGTACCATGTGTGTGTGTCTGGTGCTCTGAGTGATCCAGTCCTGTTCTGATCTCTCCCTGAAAACAAGTATGAGTGAGTGAAGAATGAAACATCTCCTAGAGTGAGAGACCTAAAGACTCTTCTCTTCCTAGACAGAGAGTGTGGCAGTCACCTGGGGCTGGAAGCTGAAGCTGGGAATGAGATGCAGATTCTTCAGGAAGGAGGATTTTTTACAGTTTGGTTCTAGAGCTTCTTTCAAGTTGTGGTAGATGCTGCACTGATAAAGCCCTCCTTTTTTAGGGGGGGACTGGATCTGCCTGTAGGTCAAACAGAATTGCTGAGAAACCTCTGGTCAGTGCTGTAGGAGAGGTCAAGCCAGAGTCCTCCAGGGCTTTCTTCACTCCTTTAAAGCCACAGAGCTCTGAGAGCCATTAGCTAGATGATAGTGATACAGGGAAAAGAGAGCAGAACTCTAGCAGTCATGTCCATCAGTGTTTTCCTCTGCCTTTGGGATTTTGGGTTTCTCTTGTGCCTGGCTGGAAGGTGTAGTTGAGCTGACACTGCAGGAGTGCCTGGGTTCTGCTTGCATCCAGAGAGCTGCAGTTCTGCTCCTTGCCTGGTCTCAAGTGCCAAAGTGACTCACCAGATGTTTGCTGTAGCAGCTAAACTGGTGATTGCATTTTGCAGCCCTTGGGGGGGAAGAAAACTTGGTGTCTTCAGGGGAGTTCTCAGCTCTATCAGAGTTTTATCTGTGGAGAGGATATCTTTGAGCTTTCATTTTCCTCTCTAAAATAGAAATTGCTTTCCTATATATATATTGTGGGGTTAACTGTTCAGCTGACACAATGCTGTTACTCTAGAGTCTGTGGAAATATCAGTGGATAAAATGGATGGTGTCATCTGTTGACCTCCCTGAAAATGGCATTAGTGAGATTCCTGGCCAGTATTTACTGGGAAATCAACTAGTCATTCCACTTTCTGATGAGATTATGCTTTGAATGTCACTTCTCTGACAGTCTGTCTCATGCCAGGCAGGGATGACAGACTAACTTCAGAAATATTGCCATCCATTTGACAGCCTGAATTAGAGTTCTGTTAAAAGCCACAAAGACTTGAAACAATGACCTCTTGCCACTGGGGGAAGCTCTGTTGATAAATATACTAATGAGGGAGAAAGGAGGTGACCATATCTGAGTGTTTTCTGGGACTTGTCAGTGGAAAAGCAGAGGTACAGTTGGAAGGGAAACCAGATAGGGAGCTGAAATTACAGGCAGCCTTATCAAAGACAAAAGAGCAGCTTGTGTTCTGGTGTATTTTGAGACACCAGAGGCTTTGGCAGGGAGCTCAGGATCCCTGGTGGCAGCAAGATCTTCTGTTCATCAAGAGGGGTCGGCTGGGAGCTGGGGAAAATGGGCAGTTCTTGCTGTTTTCCAGCCATCCCTGGGCCAGTGGCTGAGCCCATCACTCAGGCTCTGCTTTCAGCATCAGCTGAAGAGGATGTGTGTGAGCTGCCACTCAAGGAACTAGTCCCAGCTGCATGTTTCAGCCACCTCCTGCCTGCCTCCCTTGGCTGGGCAAGCCTCTGCTCTTGGCAGGGCTGGGATGCTGGACCAGAGGAGCAGGCAGGCAGAAAAGCTTCCTGCTAAAAGGGAGTGAGGGAGAGGATGGGATCATTGCTTCCAGTCTGGGCTTTAGCTGTCTTAAGCTGGACTGCAGCCTGAGTCTCATGGAGGGTGGTGATCAGTGGAGGAGGTACAGCCCCAGCAAGAGGACTGGGATGTTTCACTGGCAGGTGCTTTCCCTCACTGGTGGAAGTGGGAAGCCAGAGACATGAACAGAGAGTGAAGTGAGGGAGTGAACTTGCAGCACATTCACAAATACCACTCTGTGTGCTACTGCCTCCTGGTAACTGGAGGGTAAATTATCCTGCTTCTAGGGAGATTCTCCTGATGCACACATCCCTGAGTTACCTCACCTTGAGAGGGTGTAGTTCTGCTCTAACAGCTCACTCCAGGTGAATTGTTACCCTGCAAAGCATTTGAGCCTTTCTGCTTTGAATCACTTCCACACTTGGAGGCTTCAGCCATTCTGTCATGCTGTAAACTGAGCCTTTCCCCAGCCTGGACTGTTTTGGGCAATTTTGGGGTTTTATCTGTTTATATCTGACATCCAGCCCCATGAAGAATCACAATGTCCTGAGTTGGGAAGGAACCCACAAGGATCATCAAGTCCAACTCCTGTCCATGCACAGGACAAGCCCAAAGTCACCCCATGTAGCTAAGAGCATTGGCCAAGTGCTTCTGGAATTCCAGGAGAGTTGGTGCCATGGCTGCATCCCTGGGGAGCCTGTTCCAATGCTGCACCACTCTCTGGGTGATGAACCTCTTCCTAGCATCCCACCTGAACTTCCCCTGGCACAGCTTCATGCCATTGCCCTGGGTCCTGTCACTGGTCACCAGAGAGAGACTAGAGCAGCACCTGCCCCTCCCTCTCTGCTGGGGAAGTTCTAAACTGCCCTGAGCTCTCCCCTCAGTCTCCTCTCCTCCAGGCTGAACAGACCAAGTGATTTCAGCCATTCCTCTTCCATCCCCTCCAGACCCTTCACCATCTTTATGGCTCTCCTCTGGACACTCTCTAGCAACTTGATATCCTTGTATTGTGGTGCCCCAGAGGAACACCACACTCCAGGTGAGGCTGCTGACTAGAGTGGGACTAGCTCCTGTCTCCATCAGCTACCAGTGCAGTGCTTGATGCACCCCAAGGACACAGGTGGCCCTTTTGGCTGCCAGGGCACACTGCTGGCTCCTATTCCACTTGCCATCAACCAAAACTCCTAGCTCCCTCTCTGCAGGGCTGCTCTCCAGCCTTTCACTCCCCAGCCTGCAGGCACACCCAGGGTGGCCCCTTCCCAGGTGCAGAATCCAGCACTTGCCTTTCTTAAACTTCATACAGTTTGTGAGTGCCCAGCACTGACCCTACCTGTCCTTTCCCTGCTCTGGAGCTTGGGTCATTTCAGACACATCCATGGCAGCTGCAGAGCTGGTAGGAAGCAGCACAACTTCCAGTGTGGATGATCAGGAGCACTGCTGAGACATTGCTGAATGCACCTGATAGCTCAGCCTGGGTAACAGGAGCCATGGAGGTGAGCAAAGGGAAGATTGGCAGCTACTGCAGGAATTCAGCTAGGGGCACCTTGGCAAAGAGTGGGGGGGAATGGAACAAGCCATTACCAAGCCCAGGGCTGAGATGGATTCCCTCTTCATCATTGTCCTAAGCACATTATCCCTGAGAGAAAGAGAGTTTCTCTGAATCTGCAATTTTTCTAGGTGTCAGTGTTATTGAAATGAAGCTGCTCCAAGGATATCTCCATTCTTTACCAGGCTGGGGCTTCTCAGCTCATGGAAATTATTTGGCCACTTTTCATTTTAATCCTCCTCTGTCATTTTCTACAAAAGAGATCATTTGGTTTCTTCATTGAAGGTGTTCAGCTGACAGCTGCCCTTTGTCTAGGAAGCAGGGTGCCTTTTGCAGGATTTACTTCTTGCTCTTTTTCTTGCTTTGCCTTTTTTTCCCCCCCCTCCTTTTAACTTCATTTTCCTTCCTATTTTTCATCTGTAGGTTTCTGGAACTTTTTGGATTGGGAACTGTTTGTAGATGGGAAAAGTAATTCAGAGATCCTGAGCACTCTCCCTGGCCCTTCCCAAGGGCAGACCTGACTGGTGATTAACCAAAGTGGAGACAGATTAATTAATTTCCTGCTTGCAGGAAGAAAGAGCTGTGGTCAAAAAATCCATAGTGTGTTCACAACTTCTGCATGAGCAAACCAAACCAGTCAGTGAGGATGTCTTGAATTTCTTTCCATGGCTTCCCTATCTTGAAACCTCAGTGCTTCTCACCTCCTTTCCAGAAGTGCTGGGATGCTTTTGAGTGTTGCTTTATGTCATGGCTTTCCACAAGTCCCTTTAAGACCTTGAAATATGAATCATTGAATGGTTTGGGTGGGAAGGGACCATAAAGGGCATCTAGTCCAACCCCCTGCAGTCAGCAGGGACATCTCCAACTAGAGCAGGTTGCTGGTGGCAGTGCCAGAGCTGCTGCCTACCTGAAGCTCCCCAGTGAAGTGCAACCAAATGTCTTCCTCTTCAGATCCAACTGCAAGATCTCAGCTGTTTTTTTCAGCATGGGAAGATAGAATCATTTAGGTTGGACAAGACCTTTAAGATCATCAAGTCCAACCTATCAGGCATGGTGGGAATTGCAGTTAGGGTCACTCTCTCTGGATTTACTTCCTAAGAGCAACTCTAAGGTCCAGGGAAGAAGCAGTAGATGTTGCCATGTAAATGGGATTGCCTCCAGAGTCCAGATCAGTAGTACAGACATAGTCCACCCTCCATTTAGTGAAGATGGAGCTATTTCTGTGGTTTCCTTTGCCCTCTAAGCTAGCAAATCAAGTGGAAGTGCATTAACTGTGCTAATGTGTGATTTCTCTTTGGCACTGAGTAGCCACTTTGAAGTAGGAGAGCTTGTGGGCATAGCTGCAGCTGTCAGTAACACTGGGAGCCAAGGGGTGAAGGAGTAGCACTTGAAATTCAAAGGGAATGCTCAAAATCTGTGTTTACAGGGAACTGAAGTAAACCTGGAAGTGTGGAACAGTGAGGTCTGCATCATTGTCACTTACTCAAAAGAAGGTTGGGCAGAAGCAGTTGCTCTCTGAACAGGCTCCAGGTTTCCATAGCAAGGAGCTGTGCTGGGGCACACTGGGTGAGAAACAGGACCATGGGCAATCATAATTGCCCAAATATCCCTAAATCTCCACTACCAAATGATCCTACACTTAAAGGAGATGCCTTCTCTTCAGATAGGGAGCAGTATCCAACAGCTGAACCTGCTGCTGATCAATGGTGATCAAAGAGTTCTTGGGATTATATGTTATGGACAATCTGCAGGGGAAAATGGAGCAGTCCCAGCTTATGGCAATGCTTATCAGAGTCCATTGAAGTAAACAAGACTTTGTTGGGTTTAATGCAAATCTGATAAGCTCTGGAGAATGCAAATCAGTTCATTAAAATTTGTAAAGCACTTGAAGGAAGTAAGAGAGAAAACAGTTTAACATCTCTAGGATATTTCCTGCCTGTAAAGTACAGTGAAGTCACACTTGCTCAGAAAAAAAACACTGTTAAAAATATGCAGTTCTCAATGGGTTGGGCTGGGGAAGATTTGAAATGTTTAAATTGGGATTTAAAACACCTCACACTGGTGTGGCTTCAAAAACCTAACTGGTTTACTGTGTCATTTTTGCCTGGACCATCCTCATACCATGTCTGGCTAAAGGATGCACTATCTGTGTGTCCTTGTGCACAATACATATCTATATCTGTACAAAGATGTATGTATGTGTGTATACATTAGCCCAGGGATCACAGTAAATATTGAACAGCTCCTTCATTTGTAGGGCACCAAACTGGGGCTATGTCAGTCAGGGTGGGGAGGGGAAAAAGAGTAAGTGATAATAAACCAAGGCAGAGACATGGCCTCTGATGTCTTTTGACATTGGTGCTTTACTTGGCAGGCTAAACTCTGATTTTTGGGGCTTTCCCTGCTTTGTTGTATCTCCTAGCACAGTATTCCCAGGGCTGGGGTGGCACTGCAAATGCTGTGATAGTATTCATTTATCTGAGGTGGTTTTATCCACACTGGGGACGTGTGTGCATGCTGCTGTTACCTCATGCAGATCCAGGTTTATGTCCAATCACTGTCTTAACTGGGAGAGACTGATGCATGAACTAGCAGTTGACACCTTCCAGTGAAGCTGTTTTTGAAGCCTTTATGCTCTGAGTTCTGACAACTTCTGTATTTTTCCCTCCTCCTTGCAGCTACTTCAATGAGAATCAATATCCAGATGAGGCAAAGAGAGAAGAAATTGCCAATGCCTGTAATGCAGTCATCCAAAAGCCAGGTGAGGAGCTGCTCATGGTGTCCTTTCCAAAGGCAACTGCAGACACATCTGAAAGGTTTTCCTTCCTGATGTTCAGTCATAGAAACACTTAGTAGCTCTCTGAGGATTCTACTACACTATGAAAGGGAGGTTTACTGCTTCCTTTTTCCAGCTGGGAAGGCTTAGCTTCAACAGGCTGATGCTTGCTGGAGGTCATAGAGCAGGTCCTCAGAGGAGTAAGGGGCAGAGCATTCAGGTTTTCTTCACAACTTCTGGATGAAAGTCTCATTAGAATGGAGGATCTTGTATTTGGGTCAGCAAGTTTCATTTTCCCTCTTCCTGGAGAAGTCCTGAAGAGGGACACCACCCACTAGACCAGGCTGCCCAGGGCCACCTCCAGCCTGGCCTTGAACACAGCCAGAGATGTCTCCTGTAGCTGGTGGTGGTTGCTGGGATTTTATTTGCTGGATTAAGCATCAAACACCAGTGATCTGGTTTCCTCTCTTCTCCCAAAAGAACACAAGTGCCCTGGCACAATGGGAAGAGTGGGATTAGTGCTGCAGGAGCATGATAGCAGCTGGTGGTGGAGAGGAAGGAAAGCAGATTAGAGAGAAGGACACAACTTCCCTTCATTCCTTTGGCTGCTGCAGAAAACACATCACTGAGCTGTATCCTGATGGCACATAGTAAGAGAACTTGCCCAAGGGTATGCAGCTTGGGGCAGGGCTGTGAATTGAATCTGAGTTTTCTGAAGCTCAGTTTTATGCTTGAACTAGCAAAGCAGCCCTCTCTTCTCCCACAGCTCTGGATTTAGTTGCTTGAAGCTGCAGAGCAATTCCTGTATTTCAGATGGAAGAAAAAGAAGCAGGAGAAGAAAGGCTACTCTGTGTGTGGAGGGATCTTTGGCTTTTATTGCCATAGCATCTGGGCACAGTACTTGGAGTCACAGAAAATTCACTTTCTCCTCAGTTACAACGACTTCTCAGTGCTGTTTGTGTGTCAGGGATTTCTCACATGTGTAAAGAATGGTCTTTTGCCTACCCCTGGAACCCAGGGAGTAACAGTGCTGGTTTATTGTTTGGGTTTGTTTTGGTTTTTGTCTCTGTTACTGTCATAGGAAAAAAGTTGTCAGACCTGGAGCGAGTCACATCCCTTAAAGTCTACAACTGGTTTGCCAACAGAAGGAAGGAGATCAAGAGAAGAGCCAATATTGGTAATGTATCAGAGAGCCTGCTTGCAGGGGTGAGGAGGTACACCTGCTCTAGAGACTTCATCTCTTGCTGTTCCAGATTTTCTGTGGAATAAGGGTCTGTGGAACACCATCAGCAGTGCAGGGAAATGATGCAGTTAGGAAGCTGTAAAAACCAAAGTGAGAATTCTTTTGCAGAAGGAGAAGCATCTTTCCCTTTCCTCAGGATCCTTTGGGCATCCCAAATAAAACCTGAAATAAATCCTCCAAATAGCTGCATTGGAAATAGGGGAAATGGAGACAATTGCAGGTTCAGAACCTTCACATGCTGTTTCAGTGAAATGTGGCTGTTGTGAAAAGCTTTTATCTGGCTGTAAGTTTCCTTCTGTTTGTGTTCCACTGGAATGTACTTGGTTTTTCAGCCAAAACCTGGGGATGTCTTTCTTACTGCCATCCCTGAGACCCTCACAGGGCTCTAAGAGTCCAGATGAGTTGTTTTACATCTCAGCTACAAAGGTTCTTCAAAGCCAGCTGCTTACTCTGGTTACACCTGTGCTCCTTATTGCTTTCCAAGGGGTTGCATGGTGACAGGTGGCTGGAACAAAGCAATCCTTTTTCTTGATGTTCAAGATAAAACAAAAGTCACTTCAGAGTTAGCCTGGCAGGTTCTTGTTGTGAGTAGCTGATTGTAAGGAAATTAGAAGTGGCTCTGAACTGGTAAGAGCCAGACCTTCTCATGTGAATGAACATAAGGCTCTCTAATGAGAATAAACTCCCATTAGTGGCTGGCATTCAGCAAACCTGTACAGTGCATGCAAAATGCTAGGTCCTTACTCTTGGGTACTCTGCAGAATTATGTTTGCAGTACATGGGCAGACAGAGATCCTCACCTGCTTCTTTTAATCAGTATTTTTGCAAAGGTCAGATGCCCTTTTGCTGACTGCTTCTTTCTGCCATACTTGTGAATGGGAAAAGTCTCTGTTTACATCATTTAGTCTGCTGCTGATTTTTAACCTAAATTAAGTTTTTCTCCAAATGAAACCAATCTGTTGTAGGTCTGAGGGAACAAAGCAAAGTCAGTCCAGGGCAGGTGGAGTTCTAGCTGTATCTCTACTGCATGGGGAGGAAGGTTGGAAGGAGATTAAAAAGACCAAAGGGAGCTTTAGATGCATGGATCCTACTGGAAGATGAAGATATGTTAAAACATTTCTCCATTTATGTTCAGACCTTCCCTACCCCCCTCAAGATCTAGATCAAGAAGATCTAGAGGGAATGCCTTTGGCACTCCAGTGCATTAGGAATTAAGTGAATTTCTACTAGGACTGGCTGGAAAATGAGGATTCACTTGCAAACGAGTCTGTTAGCTGGCTGGGAAGGAGTTCAGGCAAACCAGTACCTGTGCTCCCTTCCCAAGTACTTCTTCCCCTGTTCTTGAAAGACAAAAGTAGCTCCTTTGAATTACTCTAATGCATCAGATAAATTAGGGATCCATTTGGTTTTTTCGAAGAAGCAGCAATCCTGGAGAGCCATGGAATAGATGTACAGAGCCCAGGAGGTCATTCCAACAGCGACGACGTCGACGGCAACGACTACTCGGAGCAGGTGAGCAGAGCCAGGTGGCCCAAAAAAGGCAAGAGTTGACCTGTGACCCCTGAAGAGGTCCTGCACCTCTTGCAAAATCAGCTGTCTCTTTTGCTTTGCTGCCAATTCTCATGGGGACAGTGGAAGAGCACAGCTCTCCCCTGTTGGATGGTGTCGAGCAAGCAGCGTTCACCCACACGGCTTTGTTGTCATACAACAGGACACTTGGCAAGTACGCAATGGGGAGGAGGAGGGAAGATGTTCAGAGGGAGGCAGAGAAGCAGAGAAGGTAGAAGAAGACAGGAGGATCTGCTCCAAACAAGCAAGTTACACCATTCACGCCACACGCAATGTATGAAAACTGTTAGGAGAGTCTCAGCTCCCCCAGTGCCCCGTGCAGAGCTTGTGCTCTCCTGACCCCTGGCACCCTGCAGCAAGGATGGCCAGGGCTTTCCCAGTTGCTCCTCTCTTATCAGGCACCAACATGTTCCCCTGCAAAACTAGGCATGTGTGTTCCTCTTCTTCCTTCAACACCTGCCTCCGTTATAGCCTGGGCTATAATGGGAGTTGCTTCCCTGGCACCCAGCTACGTACAGCAGTAAGCCCCTGCCCAGTAGCCTTTAGAATCCCACCCTCCCCAGAGGGATGCTGAGCACCCTTCTGTAAGGTGCTGAGCTCCTTCTGTTTGTCCATGGAGGCACCTTTCAGGAGTGTCTCAGGATCCATCCCTAAGACACTGACAGACAAAAGGTGAAGGGTGGGGGGGGAAAGGATTTGATGAAATCCAGTTGGAAGTTGATTCGGCCCCGTACCTGTTCCATATCGTTCTGCAGTGCTGTGTCACTATTTGGATTGTTGACATATTATCTGTCTTCTTACTTTTTTTATTTGATTTTCTTTCTTTTTTTGCAGTTGAACTCTTGCCTATTCTCTATTTTCCTTGGTTATTTTTAAACCCTTGACAGCAACTTCTTTTTTAAATTCTCTAGCAAAAGAATACCCCTTCCCGCACTCTGAGCCCTCACCTACCCTAAAGTTGGTGACCCTTCCTTCACACACCTTCCTGACAGGTATTGCATCCCCTTCCCAATTTTCCTTCAGGTGTCAGGGCTAGCCAAACTTCCCCCCCACCCCCAACAAGGGCTCTGTGTGCTTGGCACCAGTGACCAGTTCGCTGACTCGCTACTGGCTTTGCCATGAGCTGTGTCCTGTGCTGCACCCAACAGCTGGGGTGGGCAGATCACTTTTCATGGTCTCATCTGGGAGAAGTTAGGTAGATCTACCTCCAGAAAGGATGCTGGTGGAGTGGAACAGCAACTGAGGGGCCTGGAATGAGTCCCTAGCATACTTGGCTGTGGGCCAGTCCAGCAGGTCTCTGGCAGAGGCATTCCCAGGCACTCTTGCTTCTGATGGGTATTAAAGGCTCTTTTTATAGGTCAGCAGCAGCAGATTTGGTGGAACCAACTTTGCTGGCTCTCAGTGATGAGAGGCTGCTCTCTGACTGTTGGGAAATATTTCAAAGCTGCTGCTGAGCACAGATCATTTCCTTGTCAGTCAGATACAGGGCCTGAATACTGAGATGAAGTGTCATGTAGACTCCCAAACCATGGTTTTCTTCTGTGTGTTAGCCAAAATACTTGGAAAAGAGAAATAAATTGGTTATTAAAATTCAGAAGATCATTGTTTAGACTCCTTCAAAAATGCATTTCTCACTAATCTAGTTGGGCTCCTCTAGGAAGTGTAATTAGGTATTAGCAGTGAAGAGGGTTAAGTGGCAGGCTCTCCTGATGACCATTAACATGCCTTAGCTGTTAAACCCATCAATTCTGCTTTTCACAGGGACACTTAAACCCTAGTAAACTTAATTTAAAACACAAAAGTTCATCCAAACACTAACAAAGTGCCTAGAACTCCAGAAGTACTTCTGTACTTACCATGGTAGAGAGGACTGAGAGGCCCTTAGTGTATGCCTGTGGCAATATTTGCCTGGTATTTGTTGTAAATTAATTCATTCCTTTAAATAACCTCAGGGTTGTCCCAAATCCTGGCTTTTCTGTCCCACCCAGGGTTTGCCACCTGACATCTCAATTTAAGAATGCATCATACACCTTTTGAATTTCACAAGCTTATGACTGAAAGGCTGTTGGAAGACTGATAAATGTTTATCATTTCCTTTCTGTAAATAATGATCATTGAAAAAACAAGAGGAAAATGATGATGTGGTAACTGTTAGTGCCTCCTTTTAAAGAGGGGAAACCACCATGATTTAGCCCAGAGTTCTAGGAGAATTTATTTGACAGCTGGATATTGCTGGTTCTCCTCCTTCTTACTGAAAACCAAGCTCTAGTTCTGATCTGGGCTGAGAAACATTCACCAGTCACTGTAAAATTCAGGCTAGAATTTTAGGTCTGCTGTTTTATGGCCAGTTATGGACTTGGAGAAGGCAGCCCCCCAAATCATGGCACTGGTTTTCTTAACTGTCAGGGAGGTTTTCAGCATCTTTTTCCCTATGCCTGTGTGAATTCACAGTGTCTGCACAGGACCCTGGCTTACACCAGGGGTTAGTCTAGGTTTGTGTCCTGTTTCTGAGTGAGGTCAGTAGTAGTATTTAAGGAGAAAGTGTTTTTAAAGACTAGAACAACTAGGGAATGATTTTGTGACAGTAGCTTCTAGCTTCTGGAAGTCAGTAGTTGGAGAGGCTTCCTGAGCCAGGCACTGGATCAACTTTCAGTTGTCATAGTTCATAGTAGACTGATTTCCCCTGAACTTCTCTAACCTCCCTTTTTAAAGCTATTATGACTTTTGGTTGCTCTGCAAATGAGTGAATCCTACAACTGACCTGTGATGTAGTGCTTCCCACTCCTGCTTTAGCATACATTCTCTCCCCATTCCTGTGGGTGCCCTGGCTTATTGAATGATGAGAAGCCAGAAACAATTGTCTTTTATTTGCTAATTATTTGCAGTAAACCCTTACCATCTCAGCCACTTCTTTTCCAAGCTGAAGAACCTGAGTCTGTTTAGCCTCTCCTCCTAAGGAAGCCAGCCCATGCCTCTCTTGCCCTGGGTTGCCTTTCTCTTCTACCTCTCCTAGTTCTATCGTGTCCTCATTTTAAAGGGGACGCCCAGAACTGTAGCATCAGATTCCTCTCTGAGTTTGATTCCCTGACACGTGTCTCACTTTTGCCTTTTATAATGTAATCTTTTCCTCAGAATATCCCTCCATCCCTCTGGGTGTGCCACTCCTTGCCATCCTTACCTTTGTCTGCACAGTGAGGGAAACCACTCCCCAAACCCAGTTTGGATAATTCCCTTCACTTTCCCCACCACCACCACCACCGCCCCGTAACGACCCTGCAGGAGGCTGCCCCTAGCCCATTGCTTCCCACACTAGTTGTGTACCCCTTGGTTGTTCTGCTCAAGGAGTAACAATGCTTCTCTCTTCTCCTTCCCACGTGCACAGGATGACAGCACTAGCCATAGTGACCATCAGGACCCTATTTCCTTAGCGGTGGAGATGGCAGCGGTTAACCACACCATCTTGGCCTTGGCCCGGCAAGGAGCCAACGAGATCAAGACAGAGGCTCTAGACGACGACTGATGCAGAGGAAGGGGAGGGTGAAAGCAAGAAGTAACTTAGTTTTTAGAAGTAGCACCTTAGCAGACTTCCCTCAGTCCTTAATATGTGTTCTTACAGTATAACTTTGCAGTTTCTTGTCCGTCAGTTAGCTGTTAGGGTCTTGTTCTGTGAAGATGGCATGGTGCCCTCAGCCTTTGCATATACTCTCTCAGTATTAATTCCCAATAAATAATCAATCAACCAATCAACCTCCCTCTCCCAGCCTCAGTGGCTAGAAAACAAACAAAAAAAAAAAAGGAAAAAAAAAAGGAAAAAAAAAAAAAGAAAAGATTAAAAAAAAAGGAAAAAAATTTATCTTGCTGCTCTGTCTTAGCATTCAAAGTGCTTCCAGGTATTTTAGACAGCCCTCAATGACAAGTCTTAGGCTACACTTCAAAATCTTGGATACCCTTAGAGATTGTGTTAACAAAATAAGTCTGTGTGCTTTTCCCTCTCTGAGATTGGAAGGATGCAAGCTGAGGTAGTGGCCCAGGGTCGATGGACACCAGATGGGGAGTAGCAACAGAGAGTAAAAAGAACACTAGGAGCCCCACCTCAGAGTGGGAAGAAATGCTTTCCAGCTGCAATAAGCCCTGCCTCAGTGGTCATACAGTGACTGGAGATCCTTTTGGGTGCTGTGCTGAGAATGGCCATTGGAAACACAGTCACATAGTTGGGTTGCTGTTCACATGTTCGACACAGACATCCTCTGCTCTCGCAAGCTGCCTGGCTTAGTGGATAAGTGCTGCCTTCTGCCTCTGGGACCATGATTGATTGAAGCCCAGCCTGGGATCGTGTGAAAAATGAGCTGAATGTCTAATGGACAACAGTCCACTTCTCAAAACCACTCTTCATGGTTTGGCATGGCTAGCAGTGCCTGCTCAGAAGAGGTCTAGACTCTCTTGGTCTGTCATTAACAATTCCACCTTGTGTTCTTCCTCTCGCCTTTCCTCTCCCCACCCATCTTCCCTCTCCACTTTGTCACGTCCCAAAGCAATGTTTCCCAGGAAGGTTCTTAAGGTCATAAAATGGGTGAGTGGATTTTTTTTTTTTACACATCTGTGTAACTAATGCCTACGTCCTGACTAGCCTGAAAAGTTGTTGGAGAACTTTTGCATCTGCCCTTTGCTAGATAACCATCCTAGCATAACTATTCTCCTAACCACAGACTTTGGTTTGTTTCCTTTGTTGGAAGGCAGGAGGATCTCTTCCCTGAGAAATGGGGTGTGAATGTTTTTGTGTTCTCTTTACTCTGTCCTCGTTCAGATGTGAGAAAGCTGTACTGCTACGAGCAATGGAATTCATAATTGGAAGCCATACTGATAATGGATGTGGTAATACTTGTAAAGCAAACCCTACTTTAAGTAGCAGAAACTTAATGGGATTGTTTTCCTTGATCATATGTAGCACTTTTGTTACTTTTTTCTTAAAGATATTTATATTTGATAAGTCTTTTTTTTATCATTTGAGAATTCAGAATACCAAACAGCAAACTTGCATTACAGAGTCACCCTGTGATCACCTTGTCATCTAGTAGCTGAATGATGAACTGTGTGTGCATCTCAGAAAATTACATCTGCTGGCATTGTGTGGAAATGATCTCCTGGCATCCTGATCAAATGATAACGGTGCTGCCGGTAAGAGGAAGCATTTCGATGGCAACAGCACGGGAAGTGTTGGAGACAGGCAGGACTGTGTTGCATTCAAACACACATTCAAAACCTATGGAAGTTGTTGGAGATGGAGAGAGAAAGATTTGCCTGGTGTTTCCTCAGCATTCCAGTTTTGTCTTCCCAGTTTGTATGGGAGTAGCTCGAAACCAGCTTCATCTGAAGGATGGGTTTCCCTTTCCTCTTTCCGCTGCTGAGGTGGAGGGTGTGAAGGGAAGCTGCTTTACTCACCTTCTTCTCATCCCTTCCTCATGCTTAACTATCAGCTAGGACTGTGAACTCCTAAGGTGTAGCAACTGTGAGCTAGGACTGTGAGCTCCTAAGGTGTGGCAACTGTGAGCTAGGACTGTGAACTCCTAAGGTGTGGCGGCTGTCAGCGAGGACACCACTCCTGAACTGTGGCTCCTCAGCAGGTTTCTAGCCAGCCTAAAGCCCTCCAAGGCTTAGGCTAGCTAAGATCATCTTTACATGTTAAACTTAGGCAGCTTGCTTAGGTGAGTGTGGAGGAGATTCTGTGTTTGCAGAGGGCACAGAGCTGGCACCTCTTTGTGACTTTGAAGACATGTAGGTAGAGCTTGGCCTTATCTTTCGTGGATGGATTTCATTGGACAGTTGGTGTGCTTTCCTTAGCTGTAGATCACTAAAGCAGAATGAAGCAATCTTTTTTCTGGGGGGTGGGAGGTGGTTGATTGCATTTCTTGAGTAGGCAAATTCATCAGTAGCATCAGGGCAGACTCAGGAAAGAAAGGAATTGGATCAGTGACCACGGCACCCTTGCAGTTTCTGTCTTAATGTGCATGTGAATGTTTTGGTACTAAGGAGTGAAGGGATGGGGGGAGAGCTTTTCTTTCTATTTTTGCACAGCAGAATGATGGAGCAAACTGGAGCCTTAGTGGAATTTTACCTACTTATTCATTCCACAGTCACACACCAAGCTGACAAGCAACATCCACGATTTATAGTAAGGAGATTTTAATAATCAATGACCTCTTTACATTGGGCTTGCCACCACCATTTGTCCTGGCTGTTTCATTTTAAAAAGAACAGACTCAAACTGTTGGACAGCTGCAATTTGAAAAGAAATATTGCTTACTACACCCTCTGATGAAAAAAAAAGAAGTCATTGTTTCAAGCATCACCTTTGTAAAGCAGCAGAGAAAAATAAAACTAGGACTAGAACTTCCTTGTCCTGATTCTAGGTTCATGGGAAGCAGGATGAAGGTAACACCACACAAGTGGGATGTCTGTACCATCTACTGTAGAGTAATCTGGACTCAGTTTTGGTTGGCACTGTCAGGTAGCTGCTGGTCTCATCATGCATCCAGATCCTGTTCTGAAGGTGAAACAGTTAAGCCCACTGGCAACTGCTGGAGGTTGGCAAATCAGGCTGTAGCTTCCTGGTGAATAGCAGCAAAATGAACAAATGGCTTCACTGGGAATCAGACACTTGGTTCCATGGGGTCAGGTTTTTGGGTTACCCATCTCTAGTTTGGCTTTTCTTTGACCATCCAGAAGTCTGAGGAAAGAGCTGTTCTCAGGATGCTCACAGCATTCTAGTTCCTTTATCATGAACAGTTTGCAGTTGGCTCTTGTAACCTTTTGGGTTTGACATGAGTGAGCTAGGATGGAACAGCCACTGCTGTGGTACCAGGGGAAGAGCAGGTGATCTGGAGTAAGTGAGAGAATTGGTGGAGAGTGTGTCCTGGAATTTAGCCTTTGTTCTAGGGAGGGTTCTGCAATATAGGAGTTGTCTTTCTCTTTCTGTCTCTGGGTTTTCTGGAAGGTCAGGCTTCATTTTGATAGCATGACAATGCAGTTGCAGTTTGTTGGAGCCAGTCTGGAGTTCCTGCTGTTTGTTCTCATGGGGGTTCCCTCCAAGTGGAGCTGGTGGCAGACAAGATCTGCCTTTTTGTTCTGTGAATAGAGAAGCAGTTATTTAAGGTGCTCCTCTTCTGTGATGGGCACAGCTTTTCACTTTGTAGAGTGAGTTCTGGCTGTTCATTTTGTCACTCATAAAGTCCTTATACTTGAGTTGTTGCCTCTTACTGTCTTCTTAAAACAACAATTTCTACCTCCACTTCTTTTTTGGGTTGTTTTTGGGTTTGGTTTTTACTTCCCTCACCTTTATCCTGAAGTAGGAGATCTGACATTTGCAAAAGCATTTTGAGATGGTGAAAAGAAGTTGACATAGCAATGAGTAGACATGTCAGCTGTTGATACTCTAGCATTCTCAATACTCTAGAAACATCTTGTTACAGTGTGATCCTATAACTCAGATGTTGGTCCTGAGGCTGCAGTGCACCCTTCAAGCCTTTAAGGAGTCTCATTAAGAAGAGCCTTCAGCAGGTCAAGGAAAGCAATTAGTCCTCTCTTGTTCATCACTTGTGGGACCAAGTTCTGTGAGTTCTGTGTGCAGTGCTGGGCAGGAGTGAGTCCCTGGTAGGGCTGCTGAGAGTTCCCAAGAGCTAGGTTTGCTCAGGTTGGCTCTGGGGACATCTTATCTTCTGTTCTTCAGCTGTCTTGATGAGTGAGTTTAGAGAAGACAGAGCCAGGCTCTTCTCAGAGGTGCATAGCAAAAAGGTGAGGAGCAGTGGGTTCAGCTTGCTTTAAAGAAAACCCCAGATGACTAGAAAGAGAAATATTTTCATGCTTAGAGTGGCAGGAGAGTGGCCCAGGAAGGCAGTGAAAGCTCCATCATGAGGGATGCTCCAAACTCAACTGGACATGGTAGGATTGGAGACCTCCAGAGGTCTCTTCTGACCACAGTCATCCTGTGATTCTGTACTAACCTGCTCAGGTTGAGGTGTTTCCTCCTTCTGATCTATACATGTTGACTTGTTTCAAGAAGTTCTCTACATTTTGGGTTGGGGCTTGTTTGGGTTTGGTTTGCTATTCATAACAAGTTACCTTTCCTGTTCTACTACTAGAGGGGAGCTTTATTTGCAGGGTCTGGCTCCAGGCTCCAATCAAGCCATAAGTACTAAATGTCATTAATTATTTGCTCTGTTTACACAGTTCTTCAGGGATATTTGAATTATTCTCTTTGTTTCTTGGCCTATCATCAGACTGGTAAGTTTGCCATGTTTTCATGCCCTTTGTGCTGTAGATGAGGTTTTGCCTCTGTTTCTGAGGGTTTATCATTGTCTTGCTGCTGGTGAGTGCAGGTGAGGAATTTCACAGAGCTGAACCTGTGAGAGGAAAGTTGTACTTAACTTAAGCCCACTGGTGACTATTGTGATAAGCTAGGTATTTGGGGTTCAGGAAATCATTAATTAGCAGAGGTTGAAAGGGTTTGATGGAGGAAGAAGCAGATTAGACTCCTTTGGATCCTCCTTGTTGTTCCTGAAGTGTTTGCTGCTGGTCACTGCTAGGGGAAAAACCAAGCTTAACTTCACTAGACTTTAGGTTTGATTTGGTGTTTGTCAGTGTGGGCTGACAGGGGGTCAGACAGACTCCCAAGTGTTAATTTCTGCCTGCAAGGTGCATAAGAACATGGAGATGAGTTCACCAAGATTTTGAGTTCCCCTCTGTGACATAAAAGTCCTTCAGAGTGAGATGCTCCTTGCAGAGAAGGAAAATGAAAGCAGCATCTTGGCCTTCCCCCAGAGGAGCTGAGACATGTGGTAGCTGTCAAGGGCTTTCAGAAGGAACTTTAAGGTTCTTCAGAACTTCAGAAAGTTCTTTGTTTTTCATACAGATAAACCCAGTGAAATTGGTAGAAGGTTTCAGAGCTTGGAATCACTGTCCCCAGAGAACTCCCTGCAGGGGGTTGTTTCCCTGCCTGGCATCTTCCCTTGGGTGCAGAACTGCAAGTTGCTAGGAGGTTTTGCCCCTAGCACTGGGAATGCTTAGCAGGAGATTGTTTTTCCCATTTATCCCCTGGAATTCTGCTCTTTTTAGGTAAGAGTTTTCTGAGCAGAAGGTTTCTGTTCCTCCTCCATCCCTCTGCAGCCTTCATTCCCCAGCATTCACCACCTTCTTTCAAGTCCATTGGAGAGTTACCAGCAAATTCTAGGGGATTTTTTTCTTGATCAACATAAACTTTGCTCTTATTTTAGACAAAGCTTCCCACCCAAGTAGCTCTTGCACTCTTTGAAGTTCTTTAACTTGATAATATCCTGGTGATCAAAGTCTTAAGCTTGTAGGCAATAATCTGGACTTTGGTGTAGCTTTTATCATTTGGCAGGAATCTTTGTTGGCAAGATTTGTCTGGAAAACTGTTGCATGTCAGTGACCTAATGTTTTCACTCTTATTAGAGAGCTGAGGATGGTGTGTGTGTGCTGGTAGCAGTAGTCAGGGTTGTATTTTAATCCTGACTGATTTAATGCAGTTTTCTGCAGTCAGACATTTTCACTGTGACTTCTTGGAAGAGAAGGTTGATGACCTGACCCAAAAGTACCTTGCAGTTCCCAAGAAGGGTTGCAGAGACATTGCAAAAGAAAACATTCCCCCCTCTCCTTGGGCTTTTTTGGGTTGTTTTTTTTTTTTGCAGCTGGGATATTTGCTCAGGATATTGAATCAGTTATTGGCCAACAGGCATTTGGCAAGCTGAAAAGCAGAGCCCTAAACCCTTCATTTCAGTGTCTTTTACTGTTTGATTTCTGGGGTTTCAACTCTCTTGACTAAAGATGTTGCACATGAATGAAAAATGAAGCATTCTAGGGATGGCAGCTATAAATTGAGATTTAAATCAGACAGAAGTGATGTTTCTGCTTTGTGAGGAAGAGCTAGAGAAGTAGACTTGGTTGTTTTGGGGACTGTCAATAAGATGACAGCATTTTGGTGTTGGTTTTGATCCAACAAGGATAAATAAAATCAAATAAGTGGAAGGGACCTCAGTGGCAGAAGTGAAGCAGAGATGGGGGGAGAAAAATTCAGACATCTAAAGGGTTGTTCATTGCTAACCTTGGCCTTAGGGTTTGTCACTTCAAAATAAGCTGGAATGGGTTGTTCATGCTTGCTTTCATGGAGGTGTCCATGGGGCACTTGTGATGCTGTAGCCAGGATGATACTGGCACAGTCACAATGATCAGTAAAAACTACTCTGGGTTTGTTGTGGAGCTTCTGTCTCTTTGTGGAAATCCATATCATACTTTAGCTTGCTGGAAGGAAGGAAACAAACCCACATTTTGCTCTTTAAGGATCTTCAGATGTGCTGTGTGGTGCCTTACAGCATGCTTAACAGTGGAGTATCTAGGTGATAACGTTGACAGCTTATGTCACAGACTCATAGACTGCTTTGGGTCAGGAGGGACCTTAAAGATCATCTAGCTCCAACCCCCCTGCCATGGGCAGGGACACCACCCACTAGCCCAGGTTGCCCAGGGCCACCTCCAGCCTGGCCTTGAACACTGCCAGGGATATGGGGCATGTCATGGAGATAAGATTTGCCATTGTGGCTATGGGGGGGAAAAAAACCATCACCAAAAATAGTTTAAATGCCCCTTTTAACCAGGCTGATGAAGTAAACTAACTAATGGCTTTGGCTGCTGCAGTGTTGTCCTCTTCTCCACTCCTTCCAGTAAGCTTTGGAGTGCTCTGGCCAGCAGCTTAAGGGGGAGTGAAGGAAACCCATTGAACTGGAGTGAACTGCCTAATGGGCCTTTGATTCTCTGCATCTCTGGCTCAGATGGCTTGGCAGAAGGCTCTCTCCCTGCCATTTATTCCTTCTCTTCCCTCCCCTCTTAAATGGAAGCTGGTGTATTCTGCTGATCAAAACAGCCAGCACACTTCTGCTGAAGCCTTTCAAACTGCAGCCAGGGTAATTGGGATGGGTTAGGATAAATGCATGAGACCATGGCAGGCAGAGCAGTGGCAGTTCCTTTGAATGACTGGGTGTCCTCCTGACATGTAATTAGCTGCTTTAGAAAGATGAGGATTGGCATGGTCATAATTAAAAGGATTTCTGTCTTCTTCTATGATGGAAAACAGAAGATCTTCCACCCCCTAATTCTCTTGAATACCAGTGTTATTAGTGACACTTGGAACACAGCTACTTCATAAACTTCAGTTAATGCCCTGTTCCTCATGGTGACCTACAGCAGCAGGCACTGAAACTGAGTTGAGTTTTCTATGCAAAGCTGCTTCTCTTCCTTTTATATTTGGGGTTTTTTTTCCCCCCCTCCTGCTCATGTAGGCACTGCTTCTCAGTGAGTTTTTGACATAAAAAGGACATTGATGTGTGACAGCCTGATTACAGAGGAGCCAAGGGTCTGCTTTAGCTCTTCTGGTTTGTTTTGGAGTTGTAGCATTGAGGAGGATGAACCATGGTGCAGGAGGATGAACCATGGTGCAGGACTCTGCTGAATTACTCCTCCTGTCTTGTCACCCTGTCTGTAGGTCCAGGTGGTTCCTGAAGCAGGGAACCAGCTCTTCTCTGCAGCTCCCAAGTTCTCCTCTGTAGTGTCTTGCTTTGGAAGCCTTAGCAGCAGTTGTTGCCAAAGTGTATAACTGTCTTGTCCTCAAGCTGTCTCTGAGCTAACTCACCTTTTTCTCTCTCAGAATACCCTGCAGCTGGATACTTGGCTGGACAGTGTGCTTTGCTTGCCATCCATGGCAGGAGAGAGTTTTATCATAATGACCCAAAACATCACAACCTTTCCTTGCTGTGCTCCAGGCTTCTCAAAAAGCATCTGTCATAGGCTGTCAGGTGCCTTTTTATTCTGTGCTCTTGTCACAAACATGTTCTTTTGCCCAGTCTTGAGCACTGCAAGACCCTGTGCTCTGTTTTGGCCCTTATGTTTCTTGGCCATGTTTTTCCCTTATGCTGGTGTCCTGCTGTGGTTACTTCTCAGGCAGGTTGCCAGAGGTCTTGGTGTGCAAAGATGAGTCCAGAGACTTGGAGTCAATTTTAGACTCAGTTCCTAGCTCTTAACAGCATTGCAAAAGAAGTTAGGAACTTCTTTCTTACATTCTCCAGTGACTTTTCAGCCTCTTTGCCCTGAAATACTTGGGGAACTCTCATCCAGCATCCCTGTGGTGCTTCAGAACAGACCTGTGGGTCTTGGCTCCTTCAGTTCTTCTGGCACACTTACCACTGGTGGTGCTCTACTCACACTAGCAATGGTAGCAACTTCTTCTCCAGGACATAAGGTTTTGGATGTTACCTTGCTGCTGGCCTCAGTTCAGCTTCTTGTCCTCCTCTCCCCACCCTTTCTCCTTAGCTGAAGTCTTCCATGTTATGGCAAGATGGCATGTGTAGCTTACAGAAACCCACCTCTCTAATTAAGGTTGATTGGAGCCTTCTGAGATACATTTTCCATCATTTGAGACTTAAAATAGATGTTTACTTACAAGTGTATCTGTCACATTGCTCAAGGAGGGCAAAGAGAGAATGGAAGCAGAATTATTGATTAGTAGTTCACACCCACTGTCTGCCATTAAGAATATGAAGCCTATATTCCATTCTCAAAGCATGTTTGACTTGGGATATGTATATATATTGCCTTTTTTTTATGTCTACCTGCTGAGAAAGCTGCTGCTATCTCTCCTGACCAGGACTGGAGTGACCTTTCAGGAGCTAAGCAGAGCCAGGAACTCAGAATATCAACACATTGACCAATTTTTCTGATACCAGGGTTGAAGTGATTTCATTTCTGCTTTCTAGAAGCATAGAAGCTAGTTGAAAGAGACCTTTAAGATCATCAAGTCCAACCAATTATGGCAAGTGAGCAGATCTTTTCAAGATCAACATGACATAGACTCTCCCTTGACACATGCAGGCTGTTCTTCTGTTCTTTGATATCATTTTGGAGTGGAAAGGGGCAGCAGGAGCATCTCCCTTTTCTGCCTGTTGGGCAGAGTGGAGGTTAGGTGGAAGGAGCTACACTGGGTTCAGAATCTCAAAGAAAGAAGAAATTTGATGTGTTGCTGGGTTGACAAAAAGTGGAACTGCTGCTTGAGAAGGGTAAACACCTTGAATGCTTTCTGAGGAGGTAGTTGAAGCAGTTTATGAAATGCTCTGAGATCTCCAGTGTCTTGGTGCCCAGGTGTCTCCATGGCACTCCTGAGAGCATCACAGAGTCCCTGGTGTTGTTCCTGGAGTGTGGGACATGGCTTTGGTTCAGTTTGTGGCAGAGGTACTGGCCTGTCAGGTGAGCTAAACAGTTCCACCTTGGTCTTTAGCTGCTCCATGGGCAATAACAGGTTAATTCTGCAACTCCTCTTTCCTTTAGAGCTCTGGGAGGTCAGAGTCCTCTAGCTCTAGGTGCTTGGAGAAAATAAATGCTGTTGGGCTAGGGGAATGGAGCTTCTCAGAGTGAACAGCAGCTGAGAATCTGCTCCTCAGTTTCAGCAGCACTCACTGACCACTGCTGGGATCTGTAGTGCAGCAAGGATGAAACAGTCCTGAAGCTGCATTGCCAGTGACTCAGTTCAGTGAAGGAGGAGGCTTGGAAATTGGGCCTCTGGTGAGGAGTCAGTGAAGTGTCCCTGGGCATTGAGAAGGATACAAGTGGTCAAATTTGGAAGGAGTTCTGTGGCAAAGGCAAATAGCTTCAGTTAGGGGATTTTTTATTGCTGTGCATTTGGAAGGGCAGGATGGTTCCTTGACCCTGATGATGGAGTTGACAGAGCAAGGAGTCAGCAGCAGGATTGTGGGAGGCCATCTACAATTCAGAGTCTCCATGTAGGTGATGGACTGGTCCCTTCTGGCCTTAATTGTAAAACTATGATTCCAAAGAGGTCACCTTGTCTTTTACTGTTCTAACCTGTTGATAGTCTAGAGATTTGAGTACTGAAGGGAGTTCTCTGCAGGAAGAACTTCAGTAGAAGGTGACTTCCCACCAGAGAACATACTGTGCCTTATGTCTCTCAGCCACCTGAAGTTCCAGTTCTGTTTGGTAAATAGCTTTTTACACTGTGTACTTCTGCCATAATGGGAGTTGAGCAAACACAGGTTTGATAACAGGTGGTGTCTGTGTTCCTTAGATGTCCTCATGTCTGACAGATTCAGTCTGTGTTTTAGGGACACAGCAGTGCAGACCTTCACCCCAGCCAGTGGGGAGCAGCTAAAACCAGCTCTGGAACAGCATCATTCCCTTCAACTGGGGTTTTGTTTTGCTTCTTATTTGAAAAGAAACACAACATCTTCTCACCCAAAGCCCAAGTCAGTCTGAAGTTCTAATCCTAAATGCTATTCATTCTGAGACTTTGGGGTACCTGAACTCCTGCTGTTAATGGTACCTTGGAAGGAATTTTATTACCCAAGAACATTCCACCTGAAAAATGATTTAACATGAGTAAAATCTGATCAGCCCTGACCATTTCCTCTAGCTGCAGTGCCTCAAGCTACTGGTTGTTTAACAAACACTTTCATCAGTTGCCAGAGTGGCTTCAAAAGTATCACAGCCAGCAGAAGTCCTCCTGCTCAACTGATGTCTCCTCTTCTTGCCTGCATGGAGCCTGCATTTCCTTGAAGGAATTCCAGGCATGTGTTTGGAGCTAGACCTCCTCCAGCTGCTCTGAGACATTCCCTTGCCTCTGAAGTTGAGTCTTGTTGCTGCTGGATTTGTCACACATCATCTTCCCACCCTTCAGTTCTTCTCACAGAGGTAATGTCTGTTCTCTCCCCTCTGAGCACCCTGCTAATCCTATGTTACCTGCTTCCCAGGTGGATTTCTCCTCCTGAAGTGCTCTGATCTGAGCCTCTTGTTCTTATGGGCTCAAAACAAAGAACCTAGATGACTTCCATCCTGGTAAAAAGCAATTGTGAAGCTTAGATTTGGGTTGGCCTTATGACATCTTCTGAGCTTTCTGCTAGGCAGAAGACCTGGGGGGGTTCCCAGCCTGCTGAGTTAGCAGCTCTCCTCCCTTCCCCCATTTCAGTTTTGATGCTTTGAGCAGCAAATCAGGGAAATAGGAACTTTTAAGTATTGTTTCTACTTTTTTTTGAATTACTATGAATACTTGGGCTGCCTGGGGTGGGTTTTTCCCTGGGAGGACTGGTACTGGGCTGTAGACTTGCAGCTACTCAGCAATGTTCTAGGAAATGCCTTGCAGAATGCAGGTCTGCCTCTGCTCCAGCAGTGCTTCTGGCCAGGCTCAGCTGATGGTGCTTGCACATGATGACAGTGCTCAGGTTTAGCTCTTCTGGTGGTTCTTCATGCTCTCTGGTGTTTGCTGCCTCTCCCACTCCTGATAGGACTCACCTGTTGCTCTCCATCCCCTTTCACCCCCTTCTCAGTGTCTTGTGCCATTGTAACTGTGCTTTCTCTTGCTTCTCCCTCTTCTCTTTTTCCCTGTACAGGCACTTTATTACTTCACACCTTCAAGCAGCCTATTTATGGTTAGACATTTTCTAATTAATTCCTTTAATCCTCCTTTGGTCCAAGTCAAGAGGCATTCACCTTTCCTTTTGCCTTCTAGAAGGTGCTGTAGCAGTTGCTTCCTTGTAGTCCCCATAAATATTGTCCACAGTGTAGCAGAAATATGAAAAACTTGGTCTACTCTGACCAGTTAAAGGAAAATTAGCTCATAAATTGCATTTACAGCAGGTTCTTCACTGGCAGCCTCCTCTGTGGAATAAGGACATTTGGTCATGGAGAACAGAGAGGGACAAGGTAGTAGCAGTAGAGTTTGTTCTTCCCCTTTCTTTTCTCTTGCCCAGTGTCAGTGTCAGCAGCTGTCCTCATGGTTCTCTTGGTTCATGACCAGAGGAGGCTGGTGGCACTGGTTCCTCTTGTCACTTCATTCCCCCAGGGCTTGGGATCACTTTGTGCAGCCAGAGCAGCTTTTTGTGATGCTGTTGTAAGTTGGTTTAGGTGGTTGAAAGAAAACCACCTTGAACTTTCTTTTCCAACTGAAAGCATTAGAATGAAAACAAGAGTCTGGAGCTTCCCAGCTTTCAGTGGCAGTCTTTCTGACTCTTCAGCAGCAGGCAACCCTCCTGGACCTGCTGCCAAGGGTTGTTCCCAAGGCTTCTGAGCAGCATGTCCTACACCTGAGTGCAAACACTCAGTGTGCTGCTGCTGGCCTACACTGGGAGGGCACCAGAGCTCCTTGGAGGCCAAATGTCAGCTCCCATATGATAAAGCAGTAGCAGGGTGCCACAGAGCCACCCTAAGACAGGCTGTTACCTTCAAGGTAGTGCAGGAAAAACAAATTGGAACCAGATTTAGTTCAATAGCACTTCCATCAAAGGGTGACAAATGAAAGTCAGTTGTGTCCATGGGGAACACTATTTTCTTGACAAAATGCCTTGGCTGTCTCCCTCTTGGTCTTTATGAGCTTCCCAAGGCTGGTGAGAGCCTGGGAGGTGTGAAATACCTGCAGTACCTTCTTCATTTTATTATGATTATTATTTTTTTTTCCTTTGTATCAATTTAAAAAGTGCCTAAGTGAGTAACAGGACTCCAGAGTGAGCTGGAGGAATAGGATTAGACCTCATTTTCCTCTTCAGAAAAGAGCCCTCCCTGCAGTCCCTCTGTATGCACAGCAGAAAAGAAATCTCTGCTCCTTCCTCGTGCTGTCCTGCCTGGGTTTCAGTCCCTTGCTGGAGAGCTTCCTAACAGATCTCATTCCTCAGCCAAACCTTAGCCAGCTCCCATTTGGGGGGGACAGTGAAGAGGGAGGAAGCTTGGCTAGAATTCAGTAGGAACCAGCCTCTGGGATTGCAAGTATAAAGAGCTTCATGTGTTAAAGGTGCACCACTGGAGACCTGCAGTTAAGATTCGGGGCAGGAAAAGCTAAGCTGTGTATTTAATCTCTCCTTGGGAATCCCAGAGGCAGGTTCTTCCTGTATTCTTAATTATTTTTAGGTTTCTAATAGTGGCACCTGCTAAACATTTGGTCACAGTAGCTGTAACTCTTGGCAGGTGGTTCTAACTTTGTAAACACGTGAGAGTTTTATGTAGGGTAAAAAAAATATATATATAGATATTGATGCTAGGTTAAGAAACTGTTAGAGGAGGATTTCCTCTGACCATAGTCAAAGCAAATAAGAGAAAACTGTTAAGGTGTCTTAGTACCACTTAAGGATTCAGCAAACAAAAGCATTCCATAGGTAGGGGTTTTATTTTTCCTGAGTACCAAAATGTTGTTTTCACTCTGACAACTTGATGAAGTGGGAGCTGGGGAAGCCTTGGAAAGTGAAGCTGGGAGGACATCTCTAGGGCAGGGGCCAGAAGCTGAGCTGGTAGGATGTTGGGCTAAGCAGTGGTCAAACAGGAGTCTGTTGCTGGGGTACTAATGGAAAGGAAGTGTTTGTGGAACCTGTAGCTGACACAGACCATTCAACCTTGTCTCCTCACCCTGCTCTAGAGATGCCTTTTGTTGACAGGGGTTTGTGTTCTCCTAACCCCAGGGATTGTCAGTGACATTGGTTGTAAGAGAAGAAGGGGTAGCTTAGTAGTGAGTGTGGTGACCCTGGAAGGGCCAAGGCAGTGGAACAGTGTCAGGGGCATACAAAACCCAGACCAAAAACCCTAGCAGAGCACTGGGGAGTTGTCTTTTCCATCTGCAAACATTGTGCCTCCCACTTTTCTTCCACTGTCAGGTTGCCTCCTCGGGGTTGGGAGGTGTTGGCTCAACCAGCCAGCATCTCCAATCAGGGTAAAGCAAGCAGGGGTAGTCCCACGGGTGGTGGCCAGCTGGCAGTCACCCACTCTTACTCCCTGTGTCCAGCAGCAAGATCAGACGAGCTGAGTCCCACCCCAGCAGTGGGCAGCAGCAGGTTCCTGGTCTCTGGCCACTCGGCAGCCTCCGCTGGGTCCTTGCTCCTCCCTCCCACCATGTGCCCCCAGGCCACCGGCACCTGTGTCTCATCTGCTGTAGGTGTTCTGCCTACCTCAAGAGCTCCACATGGTCTCCTAGAGTCGTGTGTTCAGTCTGTTCTTCTGTTTTCCATGAGCACTAACACGCACACAAACACACACACACTGGAATGTAGATTCTCCTCCTCC